>SJYQ01020592.1:1279-11448 GCA_006410935.1 Redunca redunca
GGGGCCGGGGAGTAAAAATGGTAGGGGGGGGGACAAATGTCATCCAAGTAAAACAGCACAAACAACAAAGGAGCACAGTGGCAGCCACAGTGCTCGTGATGCTGAGACCGCAAATCCTCTAGGAGAGTTCTCCATTATCCCAAGGAAAGCTCTGTGGTCATCTGAAAATCCAGAGCTACAAGATGGGCTATAACATAATCAGCAGGAAGCTATGGTTCATGTGTCATGAGGATGAGATGGGCTAAGGCCACACAGCCTGTGAAGTCCTCAGACAGAAGAGACTCCAGGAGGCAGCCAGAAGGACAAAAACAACCAAGAATCACAAACTTGATTCTTCTTCCCCAGAGGTCACCAAGCCACCATCCCACACAAGTCTTCAAGATTGTTGTAAATCTCAGCATCAACAGGTGAACTCAAATCAAGTACCTCAGAATACTCTTTGAAAGAGTTTATATGAACACAAGTCCCCAGAAATACAGATTACTTTATTATTGTATTAAAAAATAGATGAAAGAAGAGTCAAGACTGAGATTCTCCCAAGCTTTTTAAATTACCCTATGCCCATCCTTACCGAAAGTGACAGCGAAGTCGCTCAGTAGTGTCCGACTCTTCGACCCCATGGACTGTAGCCTACCAGGCTCCCCAGTCCACGGAATTTTCCAAGCAAGAATACTGGAGTGGGTTGCCATTTCCTTCTCCAGGAGATCTTCCCAACCCAGGGATCGAATCCGGGTCTCCCACACTGCAGGCAGACACTTTACCGTCTCAGCCACCAGGGAAGTAAGCAATTATCAAAAAATAAGCAACTGCCAAATCCTACTGACATCAGGGAGGACAGGAAATAACGTTCAAGAAAAGGGGCCCCTTTCCTCTTGTTTAAGGGCCCAGTTTATCGTGACGTCAGCAAAAGTGATGTTTTGAATCGTGTCTGAAAAGTTTATGTTACAGTCAGTCCTAACCCAGAAGAAAACAGATGTAGTCAGTTAAAATGAGCTCACACTGGAGTAGGGAGGGCCCTTCACCCACTGTGACGGGTCTTCCTACAAGAAGACGGCCAAGTGTCAAGACAGAGACACACAGAGAGGACACGGAGCGATGGCAAAGCCGGAGGCCAGAGCAGTGCACAGCTGCAAGCCATGGAATGCCGACGACTGCCAGCCAACCACCAGGGGCGGGAAGAGGCGAGGAGGGAGGGGTGCCTCAGAGGGAGTGTGGCCCCGCCGACACCTTGAATTCAGGTTTCCTGTCTCCAGAGAGCAGGACAATAATTTCTGTCATTTTAAGTCATCCAGCTGGTGGTACACTCTGTTAGAGCAGCCCGAGCAAATTAACACAGGATCCCATTCTCCTGGCTGTAAAAGCAGCAAGAAGTACTTGAAACACCCAGTGTCAAGAAAGAGGTGGGCACGCGTCCGTCCCCCACCCGGTCTGTGGCTTCCTCCCAGGCCCCGCTGCCCACCTACCTGATGCACACAGATGTTGCACTTGTCGCAGAACACCATCTCGTTGCCGTCCTCACCATCGGGTGACTGGCAGACGTCACAGACGACATCTTCGTCATACTCGATCCCCAGGCCTTCTTCAGTCTCAATCGCGTGGTTCATGTTGTCATAGCACCGCTGTTCAAATTCCTCCAGGACCCTCTCCATGGTGTATTCATCTAACTCGGGCATTCCTGGAGGAAAAATGCCGCAAACCTACTTTGATAAATCCATGTAAGTAAATATTATATTAGTTATACTAATGAATTCATAATGAATAAATAATATTATAAATAAATGTATCCTGAGTGTCCCAAATATTATCTGTTGAATGTCTCTCTGACCCTTTCAAGGAAGGATCTTTAAATTAAAAGGCAGAAAGACACATCCACACAACAGTTTGCTCTTTATGGTCAGGTACTGAAGACACAGCACTGAAAGGTAGAAAAGTGAAAGATAAATCCTACAAGGGTTCAAGGATATTAAGCATTGAATACAGTAGACTGTCATTTCATTACAATACTACACATAACAACTAGCATGGAACAGACTTCAAGACCATGACCACACAACATGGCTTGGTTATTTTTTCAAAACACATTCCATTTTTTCAGCTTAAAATGGTGCTGAGAACAGATTTCACTGTGAATACTCAAATGTTTTTACCTGGTTTATCCCTCCTTACCCTCTGAATTTACTAGTTGAGATGCATAAGCTAATCAGACCCATGAAAGACAGGAATACAAGCAATGTCTGAAGCAAAGAAGACAGCTCCTTGTGAATCAAATAAAATGCATTCTTATGCAAGAAATGACCAAAAATAAACTTCAAGAGGTTATAACTTCATGGTTATAACCAGTGATGGGATAAGACTTTTATTTTCTTCCATTTGTGGATATATTCCAAACTTCCTACAATGAAAACACTCATGCAAGAAAGAAGAAACAGGCTGTAAAAAATAGTAAAACACATCTAAGAAACAACAGAAATGTCATCAGAGCCAACAACTCTTCTGCATTACCATAAATGTAATTGACACTTCCAGTTTTTAAAAACTTGGAGAACACAATATGCTGGCACTGTGATAAGCCCTAATAAGCACATATTCAAAAAAGCCACCTCTCATCTCAAACCCTATTTAATAACGAGATCATTTCTGTGTGGCCAGATGCTTTCATCTCAATTCTTCCTACCAGGTCTGAAAACATCACTGGCTTTGAAAATACAACCCTATACCCTATAATTAATTTTCACCATTAAGAAAAACAATGAAAGCCAAGGTAAAAGTCATCAAGCATGTGTTCAGTACGTGATAGACAACTGCAACACTTATCCTGCCAAAGCATTCAGCACTGCCTCGCTGTCCGACAGAGACCCAGCACTACCCCTTGAACCCACAGAAGCCCCCAGCCCCTGGCCGTCGTCGGTCCCTCTGCCTCAACTCAGGACACCCAGCCAGTCTGGTGGAGTACAGGGGTTTCCACAAAGTCTGTGAAGCTGAAACACAGTATTCTGTTCCAAGAGAAAACTTCTGAACAGATTTATAAAGCAACCTCATCGCCTACTAACAGTCTAGCCACTAATACCTAAAAGCAAGGACCATGAGGAACGAATCAGCTTTGTCAAAATTCCCAGCTCAGTCCACAGGGTCTTTCCCATCCGGGGGCTGGGGAGCCACAGGCGCAGTGGCACCCGTCACACGCCAGGCCCCACGCGAGGCTCAGGGGCCCACAGAAACACAGTCTCAGTCCTGCAGGGCTTTGAAATCCATTCGCCAGTTCATAAATACTTACATAAGCTAGGCTGCAAAGAGCCTGTGCCACACTTCCCGACCTCAACCTACGGCACAAAGCTAATTAATCCCCACAGTCTCTCACGGGGAACCCATACGGGGCCTCACTGACTTGCCATCTGCACACACTTCAGGCAACCCTTAGCAATTAGAAGTGGCATGTAAGCCGAGACCCAAGGGTCATCCTGGTGGTGACACAGGAGGTGCAAGCAAAGGAGGCGCAGGAGCCCTGAGCTGCACACACGAGAACTGACTGACTGTAGAAAGTTAGGTCACGATGGGCGGGGCACCGCTAAGGTGGGGCCTCCCCCAGGGAAAGCCAGAACAGACAAACAGAGTACTGGGTTTAGGAAAAGACTTCAGGGGAATCGCTGAGGTAAAAAGCACAAGTGCTGTGTTTGGAAAACGGTGCGCTTGGCTGGAGCGGAGTTTACTGTGAGAAACAGCAGGTCAGTGCTGAAGAAGGGATCCGAAGAGCTCGGCCTCCTTAGTTCCTGGAGGTAAGGAAGTGGCGGGTTCAGGGCTGTAGGTCAGGGTGGGAACCAGAAGCCCTGCTCCTCCCCCGTGGAAAGCAGCCCTCCTCAGCCCGCCACTCGTCCAGGGAGCACACGCAGACTCTGAGTCGGCCCAGCCGGACACGCAGGTCTGAGGCTGAGGTGGCGCCGGCGCCCCCAGGTGGTGAGGAGCTTCTCCCCTCACCGGCAGGCCTCTCCTCGAGGCAATAGAGCCATTCTCACCCATCTCCTTAAACTCCTCGTTGGTCAGTTCCAGCCATGCAGCGTCCATGTCGTTGAGATCGTAACGACACACACTGTCGGCCAGTGTGCGGATGTCAACGTAGCCCAGCTCCGGAGGCTCGGAGCCTGACGAGACAATGTATTTCTTGGGCCTGATGAACATGAGGGATTTCTCTTCAGATACGACCCTGGGTAAGAAGAAAATAAAGCAGCTGGGTTACCCTTCCTGCCACAAGGAAGCAAGTCTGTCTGTCAGAAGGCCCCAGGTGAGCTTCCACCTCCGACCTGCAAACCCCAGGTCACCGCCTGGTTAAGAGAGTTAACACCCTAACATCACTGCTAATAAAATAAAGTAGGAGTCACTAAAGCCCCTAAAATAAAACTAGATGACAAGCGACAAAACTACCGAAGTTGTCACCACCAGCTTCTTCCGTGTGGCCTCCCAGGACCCTGCGTGCCTGCCGCCATCTGACAGCGGTGCACACACACAAGAATGCACTCAGCCCTAAGTGTCAAGGGTTAACGACTGAATCACCCTCCACGAACCAGGCCTGCCCGCCCCTGCTGGAGACCACCAAGCACGGGCTTCTCTGGGACAGAGGAGACAGGAGCAGCCTCACAGACAGCGGGTACAGCGGAGCGCTGGGGAGCCGAGGGGAGAACCATCACCTCCAGGGCTGAAACTGGGCCTCGGCCATTTCCAGGCAGCCTGAGAAGCCGAGTCCCGGCCAAGTTAGGGGCGCTCCCGACACACACCAGGGGTCCCGGGAGAGAAGGGGAGGCCCCTCTGCTCCTCATGCTTCCACCTGTGAACACCTGGAGAACTGCCGTCCTCGCACCCGCTCAGGAGAAAGACAGCACGTGGGAAGGCCCAACCACTGCCGACTGGAGACCATGGCGGCCCAGGAGCCCCTCGCATCCACACTGTCCCGCCACCGCCAGGTCTCAGGGCGCGGCAGCTTGCATTAATACCCAGCTGTCCAAGGAGTCCGTCATAGTTCCAACACCCTTATAATACCAGAGCGGCTTTATCTATTCATATATGACATTGAGATAGGCAAATTTAAGGGAGTTTTTCCTCCTACTCAACCAAGGGCAGGGTTTCAGGTGAAAACTTCCACAAGCTGTTTGGGTGTTTACTTGTCCTTTGCTGGGCTCGGAATGCCTAGGACTGGGGACGCCAGAGCCGAGCAGTTAGGTGGTGCCGTGCCCCAGGGGTGGGCGACTCCTAAAGAGCCCAGGGAACACTCCACTCACTCCCCAGACAGCAGTCCAGCCTAGGGTCATTTAATCCTGTGCACTTACGGGGACATTTGTCTCAGGGAACCCTAACCCAATAATCAGGCTTGATCATCTCAAGCGCCTGAGGACATGATGGGGGCAAGGGCTGAGGGTAAACTCAGTCCACATTCAGTGATGGTGAAAGAGGGCGTTTCGCAAAGCAGGTAGCTGAGGTGGCAGTGAAGCCGGGCGCTCCCTCCCTGGGAGCAGCCTCAGACAGGTGAGCAAACAGGCCCAGCTTCATGATGAGGCGGGTCATCAAAGATCAACCCTCAAAACCTTTCAGGGGAAAAGTGGTTTGGAAGTAAGATCCAGAGGAAGTCTCTCGGAACATGTGGGCAAAGTTTATCCAAGGAGAACTCTAAGGTCCCATCCACATGGCCCTAGCCTGACAGGACTGCTCACCCCCATCCTCCCCCAGAGGTGGAGCTGACCCAGCAGGAAGACAGGCAGACAGCCCTCCCCAGCAGAGCAGCCTCCAGAAGAGAGAGCCACTGTGCCTACATCCAGGCGTCCCACCCCCACCCCCCACTTCCTGCGAAGTCCTAGAATTTACCCTCCTCTTGAGAGCAGCACCTTTCTAAGGTGGAGACCCACCACACCACCTCTGGACCCAAGGCGTGTTTCTACCACATTTCTTATTCCCCCAGAAGCCCTACTGCTAACTCCAACACTGCCCCCTGCAGCCGGCTGGCTGGCAGGGCAGTAAGACCACTGCTGGGGAAGAGGTGGCCCCTCTCCCAGGTACATCTACCTGGCCACAGGCTGGGGGATGGTCCCAGGGCTCACTGGCACCTGGACTCCTTTCTCCCACTCCTGTCTCCAGGGATCCGCCAGCACGTAGTACTCGTCCGGGTTCAGCTGGTAGGAGTCATGGAGCTTCATGGCAGTGATCAGGTCTGTCCTAAACACCTAGACACGGAGAGCAAAGGGTTATTGACACTGGGTATTTGCATTCTTCTTCAGAGCACTGGCAGCTGCAGGGTAACCACAGTACTGCCATGTAACCAGGTCACTGTTTCAACAGAGAACCAGTCTGACCTACTGAGGAAACCCCTGGGCCTGCCAACACCCTGGACCGTACTCAGGATGGGAGCGGCAGCAGCTCAGTGCACTCACTCCCTCCCTGGCTCTGCGAGACGGCCACGTCTGCACCAGCAACCATGACACAGGAACCTCAGTGTCCTCCCTGGGAAACTGCTAGGAGACTCCCAAGTCAGCAAGCAGGCTGCTGAAGACACGTGCCTAAAAACCCCTGGAGGGAGTCATTTCACTCAAGGGCAACTTCCTGGTAAATGTTTAAGATCTAGAATTGCACTAACCGTGAACAACACCAAGCCAAAACCCAGGGCCACCAGGGCTTCTGTTCCCACCCTCAGGCTGCCTCCACCCAGCCCCTGCCCCCTTAGGCACCAGGGCTTCCGGTGAGGTGTCTGGAAGGGTGGGTTTTGGGTGGCCAATGCCAGGCAGAGCAAAGGCTGCAAAAATTTAGGAAAGAAGCAACGACAGACCAGTGGAGTCCAGGCAGAAATGAGCTTGTCAAGAATGTGCACTCCTTCACCTAGGGTAACTTCTGCTAGTAAGCAGCATTTGTCGGGGAAGGAGAGGAGGAGAGAAAAAGAAGCAAGCAAGCTACCACCCTCTCCTCGCCCTGCCAAAAACAGACCATAAGACTCCAAGGCACCCTCTGCCAAGAGGGCACCTCAGTGCCTCATCGCAGGTCAAGGAGGGACCAGCCACAAAGGGGACCCCCACACGCCTGCTGCTCCTGATGGAGACTTCCCACCAGGGCCTCGCCTCAGTCCGCTCGCGTCTCAAAGCTACAAGAGGAAGTGCTGACCCTGGCATTAGCACCACCCCAAGTTGTATTTGGCACAGAGTGAGCCTGCATCTGTAAGTTACACTCTCTGTTTACACAAGTCACAATGCTGAACTCTCTCTTCTTGGGACAGAGAGTTCTTTCTTGTGCTGCGAAGTACAGTTCACATTATACGCCTGCTAATAGGTCCATATTTGTTTTTCCTGGTGACTTTTCAGGCTGGTGATCACTTTAATAAACATCACCATGATAAAGTCTGAGACAGGGTCTGAATAAAAGGGCCGTGTCTCCAGCCTGCCATTTTGGATCTGGACTTTCCCCCTGTATGTCACTGAAGTCCCAGGAACTGGCAGGAGCCTGGCTGTGCACCTTCCACAAAAGCCCAAGTGAGACCAGGGGCCCATGCCCCAGGGGGCGTGAACTGTCAGCCACACACCGCCCCCCCACCCCGCTACAGAGAGAAGGCCTTTCAAGTCTCAGCTCTACATCTTCAGGAAGCAAATTAGTTAAAAACATATTCCAACTAAGTCTGTTAAGTAGCAATAGTAAATAAGGGAATCTGCCAAAGAAGAAAAAAGAAAAAAATCAAACTGAAGCAACAAGAAGAGAAAAGGCAGTTAGTCCACTCTTTCTGCACTAGAGACTCGGGAGGGGGTGCTCAAGACTGAGGCAGACACCCTCAAACAGACTTGAGCTCAGCAGTCCCCAGCAGTGTTCAACCTCAGCACTTCAAGTATGAGGTCATTTCAACTCAGAAACTTTTAAAAAAAACCAACCACCTGCAACAAAGCACAGGTCAGGGCCAAAGCCAGCACCACCCAGACTGCCCAGCACTGACATCGGGAGGGGTTCCAGCAGTGGGGGCCGGTGCTCTCACACAGGGACCAGCTTCCTACAGTGCGTGCACACTCAGTCGTGTCCAACTCTTTGCACCCGATGAGCCCGCCAGGCTCCTGTCCATGGGATTTTTCAGTCAAAAATACTGAAGAATATAATTAATAACAGCTAACATGTACTAGGCTTCCCTGGCGGCTCAGAGGTTAAAGCGTTTGCCTCCAATGCGGGAGACCTGGGTTCGATCCCTGGGTCGGGAAGATCCCCTGGAGAAGGAAATGGCAACCCACTCCAGTACTCTGGACGGAGGAGCCTGGTAGGCTACAGTCCACAGGGTCGCAAAGAGTCGGACATGACTGAGTGACTTCACCTCAACATGTACTGAGCACAATTTACCTCTGTGTATTAATCCACTTAATCCTCATAAGGATCCTGTAAGGTGAACACCTGTATAATCCCCATCTTACAGATTTGGAAACTGAGGAACAGAGGGATTACATAACTTACCCAAGAACGCATTGACATCAATATCAACAACCAGGTGTGTGTGTCAACCATATGCACTCACACACACATGTAGGACATGCACAGTCACGCCAGCACTCGAAATTACCTCTGAAGGCTTTCGATCTTCAGGTCTGGAGCAGGAACTTCTCCCGTGCTGGGATCGGGAATTCTGGGACCAGGTAGTCGACAGGCCTAAAGACACAAATGTCCCAAGAAAAGCAATCAATCAGAGGTACACAAAACACGGAGTGTTCGCAGCAAGGTGCCCTCAGTGCCACCCCAGGAGACGGCCAGTGCCCCGCCGAGCTCTCCTCGCTCCCCAAGCGCTCCTCCACTCCCACCACACACTCACTTCCCACAGCAAGCCAGCAAGACCACTCCGCAGTCAGTGGTCAGGGCCACTGTGTCGTGGCACACCCTCAGAAGGAAGAGGTGCTCAAGGCACCACGCAGCTAGTGCCTTCATCCATAAGCCCGCACTTCTTTGAGGTTCAGAGTCTCACAGTGCTATGTATAAATCCAGAAGCTCTTAAGAAAAACTTTCAGGAACTTTTTAAACACTAACATCATTGTGCTATATCCTAAACCCATACCCCAAAACATTAGGGAAAAAGTTCTGACTCCACAAAAGAACTTAGCAATTCCTAGAACAGGAAAACTCTGACCTGCCAAAGACTAGGGGCTGTGGCCAAATCACCTTTAAAATTGCCTGCTCCCCTCTCCCAGAAAAATGCCTGCCGGCATCGGCTCTTCTCTGAGCTCAGAGGACAGGATGCTCTTATCCCACCATGTGGCCCCTTCCCCCACTAAATCATGGAAACAGGAGCACCACCAGGCTGCCTATGTCTCCTTAATGCCACAATGTCAGAGTTCCTCTTGCTCCAGGTGTCCCTCCCCGGGGAGGGCTCGTCCACACCCACAGTCTCACCTGGGAGACTGTCAGACCGGCATTCCCACATCAGTGTCCCTCCCAAGCACCAGGTCCATGCTCCCCTTCGGATCAGACATCAAGCAAGCCCCGGGTGTTCCTAAGGTGGGTCAACTTAGCACTACAGTAACTGGGCTCAATATTTTATTCAACCCTGTTTTTCTTCTTCTTCTATTCAAGAGTCATTCTAAACTCTCCTCACTCAGGACACATCCAATTAATGGCTGAGTGGAATGCAGCTGCCCAGGACCTCGGCACCTCAGCCCCTCTCCTCCACCCGTCACTGCCTCCTGTCTCTGGATGCTGAATCACTGCCTGAGATCCAAAACCACCCTAATTACCTGCAGTGTGACCAACTTCCTAATAACTCTCCTCCATGTTGAACAGACTGTAGCATTTCCCATAAATTAACACCACTCCCCTCCCCCTGGAATAAAAGCAAAAACCCGAGGGGGACTGCCATTCTAACAACAAAATCACTTTTCACTCAAACAGGAAACTCTTATCTCTACAGATTCCAGAGACAAGGGACACAATCAAAGCACCCTTAAGAACTTGGGGATATAAAGAAACAGATTCTGGATGTAAGCCTATCATCAGATTTGCCATGATGGAGACTAAGGGGATTGCCAAGCGTCCCTCAACAGGCAAGAGCACTACCACTGATGACCAGACCTGAGGCCTGTTTACTGGGTCAGCTGACTGTGCTGTTAGGCCAGCAGAACAGATTTCCCACCAGTGACCCTACTGAGTGGTTCAGTCTCAGACTCTTGAATGAACAACAAAGTTTC
>SJYQ01020625.1:316-11252 GCA_006410935.1 Redunca redunca
ACTCATTGGAAAAGACTCTGATGCTGGGAGGGATTGGGGGCAGGAGGAGAAGGGGACGACGGAGGGTGAGATGGCTGGATGGCATCATTGACTCGATGGACGCGAGTCTGAGTGAAGTCTGGGAGTTGGCGATGGACAGGGAGGCCTGGCGTGCTGCGATTCATGGGGTTGCAAAGAGTCGGACATGACTGAGTGGCTGAATTGAACTGAACTGATGGCTCCACTTAAATTTTTTGAACATATGCAATAGAGTTCTAATAATTGATCTAATATCTTTGTCTGTTAATTCCTGTCAATTCTGGATAAATTGTGATATGTTTCCTCTTTAGTATAGAATATATTTTGCAATTTTTCCTCCCTTGAAATTATTGATAAAATTCTAGATATTCTGAATTGTATCTCGTGAGGTCCTGGATATTTTATTACTTCTATCAATATTTTTGAGTTTTATTCAAGATACATTTTCATTACTGGTCATTAGTTTGTTCTCTCTTTAACTGAGATTTTTTTTTTTTCCTTACTGATAAACTTAAGACACAGTACATCAAATAAAACCAATTTCTGAAGAAAAGAAAATCAAAACCTACAACAGAATTTAAAAAGTTAAAAAGTTAATACTGTTGGGCAAATAGCAAAACTCAAACAGTATATTCATTTAGTTGAAAAACTCCAGACATTTCATACTTGACCTTTTGATACAAAATGATATAACAAATTAGCAATGCTTAATTATTAGTTTATCTTACTGTTTAAGATACAGAGAACAAACTTTTGGACATGGGGCAGGGGAAGGAGAGGGTGAGATGTATGGAGAGAGTAACATCGGAATTTGCTGTATGACTTGGGGAACTCAAACCAGGGCTCTGTAACAATCCAGAGGGGTGGGATGGGGAGTGAGGTGGGAAGGAGTTTGAAGAAGGAGGGGACATAGGTACATCTATGTCTGATTTCATGTAAATTTTGACAGAAACCAACACACTCTAAAGAAATTATCCTTCAATTAAAAATAAATACCTTTTTTAAATAACTTTAAAAACCTTTCTGTTTAACTTTTTCTGTTTACCTATTCTATGAAAGCAGTTATTCTGAAGACCTAACCAAGACTGACAGTCCCTGCCGCACTCATCCTGGTGTGGATGAATTTGTGTCTTCATGCTGGGAGCATATGCAGGCTGTCTGGACTCTGCTCTTACTGGACCGCAAGGCTCCATTCAATACCTTATATACTAAGTGTTACTGTTTGTCAGGCTCTGCAAAAGGCACTGAGGGTCCCATTGTGGGTGGAAGGAATTTTCAGCTTACAAGAAGAGATTGATAGTTTAAAAGAGAGAAAAATATGTCATAAGAATTGAATGTTTGTTTAGTCAAAGCTATGGTTTTTCCAGTAGTCATGTACGGATGTGAGAGTTGGACCATAAAGAAAGCTGAGCGCTGAAGAATTGATGTTTTTGAACTGTGGTGTTGGAGAAGACTCTTGAGAGTCCCTTGGACTGCAAGGAGATCAAACCAGCTAATCCTAAAGGAAATCAGTCCTGAATATTCATTGAAAGGACTGATACTGAAGCTGAAACTCCAATACTTTGGCCACCTGATGCAAAGAACAGACTCCTTTGAAAATACAGATTCTGGGAAAGATCGAAGGGAGTAGGAGAAGCGGATGACAGAAGATGAGATGGTGGGATGGCATCACCAACTCAATGGACCTGAGTTTGAGCAAGCTCCAGGAGTTGGTGATGGATAGGGAAGCCTGGCGTGCTACAGTCCATGGGGTCACAAAGAGTTGGATGACTGAGCAACTGAACTGATTGAAGAATGAGTAAGTGTTAGGTTAGGAGGAGAAAGAACGTGGAAAGAAAATAAAGGATCAACAATATTTCAGGCAGCTGGAAAAGCATCTATGATCTGGTGCTTAAAGGAAATGTGCTACCAGGCCATGGAAAGAACCTTAAATGCACGTTCCTAAGTGAAAGAAACTTCCTGAGAAGGCTAAAGTCTGTACGACTCCAACTGCACGGCCTTTTGGAAAAGACGAAACCATGAAGACAGTAGAAAGTTTTAACATTTGCAGGGTGAGGCAGCAGTTAAAGTTGAAGTTTAGTCACTCAGTCATATCCGACTCTTTGTGACCCCATGGACTGTAGCCCACCAGGCTCCTCTGTCCATGGGATTCCCCAGGCAAGAATTCTGGAGTGGGTTGCCATGCCCAGGGTATCTTCCTGACCCAGGGATTGAACCCTGGTCTTCTGCATTGCAGGCAGATTCTTTACCAATTGAGCCACCATGGAAGCCCCAGTAAAACCCCAGGGAAGCAGCAGTTGAGGTGGTCAGTGGGAGATGGAGAACTTTAGGGCAGTGAATATCCTGTGTGATGTTAACATTTGTCCAAACTCACAGCAGGCATATCATGGTGGACTCTTGAGCATCATGATGTGTCAGTGCAGGTTCATCTTTGGTTAAAAAAAAAAAAGGAAAGAAAGAAAGAAAATACCATCCATCCTGAAGAGTGGTGTTGGTGTGGGAGCCTATGGATGAAAAAGGTCAGGGGCTATGTGGGAAATCCTTGTACTCTCCTTTCAGTGTTATGGTAACTCTCAAGCTGTTGATAAAAAATAAATGTTTAAAAGACAAGCAGCTCTGAAATCAGAATCAGAGGCAGGATGGGGTTTACAATGTACTGAAAATAGATGCAGGACTATTATAACCAGCAAGTGACAGCCTAGGACATTCAGCCCCCCAAGGTCAAAGTTATCACAGGGAAAGTTGAGACCATGTAGGATAACTTTTTCAGAACTGAATTATTGTCCAGAGTAATGAGTATTCTGTTTCTCTTTTACAGCCATATATATGGGAATTAAATGTACTCATTTTTTAAATGCAAATCAGTTATGTAAATATCAGTTTATTTAATACCCATTTAATTCTCAATGACAAGCGATGCTCCCTATGTCATACATAATAAAAAATAATGAATCTAGAATCCATTTACTCTGTTCTGTTTATTTTTATGTTGAAGGCACAGCACACTGATCTCTTCATTTAACAAACTGATATTCATGTGACAGTAACTATAGTAGCATTTTCTTGGCCCAATTATGTTTTCATCACATAAATGCTAATTATTCAATCATTTTTCTTGGTAAATATATTTTTAAGTCCACAGTATGACAGGCCTTATGTTAGCCAAAAGCTTTTTGTCTCCTTCTCTCCTGGGATTTTGCAGTTGGTAGGCTGGAAGGACACTAATAAAAGAGCCACTCAGATAAATGCAGTTACACTCTTTCAAATAACCATCAAACAGGAATACAAAGTGCTGTAATTTTTTATTACCAAGGGAGCATCCCAAGGAGGAAAGTATAGGATTCTCCCACAAGAGTGTGGTGATGAGCTACATGGGAAAGAGGAGTGGGATGAGCAGGAGAAAGAGTGGGAAGAGACACCAGAACATCCTAGCAAGTACAGAAGACCTGAGAAGGGATGGAAGACGGGACCTGAGGGTGGGGTGGCAACACCTGGCACCCCCACATCAGCTGGGTCTTCTCCCCAGAGTAGCACCCACATTCTGAGAAGGCCGTGCTGGGTAATTGTGATAGGAGAGAGTTGATGACATAACTAGATATGTATTTGAAAAATAAAATTCTTCCAGTTACAGCAAGTGAGGGTGAGGAGTTGAGAGCTGATGTAAGGCAGTCAGTTTTGAAGATACTGCAGAATCCAGAAGAGAGCTAATGGCCACCTGGGACAGGGTATGGTGGTACCATGGAGGAAAAAGATGCGTTCAGACAGAAGAATTTAGGTTACAAAACCAGCTAGAGTTGGTGATCAAGATTAAGGGATGACATATATGAGAGAAAGATATCTTTTCAAATCTTTCTGATCAGTCTGATGTTCTATTATTTGATTATTTTGTGCTTTTGTGATGTGTCTTTTTAATTTACAAGCACTTTCTATTTTTATATAATAAAATTTATTAAAATTTATTAAAAGGTCCATTTTTCTCACCTGGTTGCTACTGTGAAACTTTATTGCTGGATAGTAGAGTGGCTCTGGGTGCTCACCTCCAGGTGATCCTCTGCTTCCTCTGTGGGTTACCGTCACTAGGACTTGTTATCAGGTAACAATTCTGGAGAGAAAGTTAGATGAGAGGGTCCAATGTTTCACCCCAATGTAGGACCTTCCTTATCTCCAGATAAAAGTCCACCAGCGTCTACTGAACTTTTAATCTGAGTTTTTTGTGCTGTTAGAAGTATTTGCAATAATTGGTATTTCGTTATTTTATTATTTCGATATCATTCAAATCCCCAAACTAAAATGTACTAATTTTCGATAAAAAATTCTACTTTGCAACTTTTATATTGAATCATGGGACTCTTTTATAAATCACAATAACATTAGGAAAGCTTAGAGACTTATTTTTCAATATTCTATATATCATGAAAAAGCAGAAACATTACTTTGATGACAAAGATCCACCCAGCCGAAGCTATGGTTTTTCCAGTGGTCAGGTATGATGTGAGAGTTGGACTATAAAGAAAGCTGAGCACAGAACTGATGCTTTTGAACTGTGGTGTTGGAGAAGACTCTTGAGAGTCTCTTGGACTGCAAGGAGATCCAACCAGTCCATCCCAAAGGAAATCAGTCCTGAATTGGAAGGACTGATGCTGAAGCTGAAACTCCAATATTTTGGCCACCTGATGCAAAGAACTGACTCACTAGAAAAGATCCTGATGTTAGGAAAGACTGAAGGCAGGAAGAGAAGTGGATGACAGAGGATGCAATGGTTGGAAGGCATCACTGACTCAATGGACATGAGTTTGAGCAAGCTCTGGCAGTTGGTGATGGACAGGGAAGCCTGGTGTGCTGCAGTCCATGGGGTTGCAAAGAGTTGGTCACAACTAAGAGACTGAGCTGAACTGATATATCATTTTGCTTTCTAATCATGTTATAGTAGATACTCATTGACCCACAGAAATTATTTCCAAGGAGGCTAATATGTATATATACTGAAATAATAAGAAACCAAAAGAATTAAACAGACCTCCTTAAACAGGTCTGGCATACTGCAGCTATGAATCACATCCAGTATTCCTCCCAATTTTATAAATAAAGATTCATGAGATCACCTCCAAGTGTATGCAATATGCATTGCCTACATCTCCTTTCATGCTACAAAAACAAAATTGAGACAAGATGTCACAGACTGCATAGCCCCCAAAGCTAAATACTTACTAGATGGCTCTTTATAGCAAAAATTTGCCTACAGCTGATTCAAAGGATGATATAAAAGTACAGTAATTTATCACTATTGCATTATCACTCAGGTTTTTTTTTACTGTATTGCCCAGAGTTCTGCATTTTCAAAAATGTATAGAAGGCTGGAGATACCATCTTCATAGACATTTAAAAAAAATTTTATTGAAAACAGCTTTTTATCCTTCGCTAAAAATGTCAAAAAGAAAAAAAATTGGCAGTGAAAGACATAATTATTTTAAAAAATCAGAAAGGAGAGTAAATAGATAGCAGCACTTGATACTGCAACTCAAGTTGAATGAATTTGATTATATAATGTAACATCAGAAACTCAAATGACAATATCTGAGACAGATTTTTTTCAAACTTAGGTATGTATGGATAGACAACGTATGTCTAAGTTAAAAGGGAAATATGATGTTCATATTAGTTTAGCCATTCAACAGAAAGGATTTCATTATGCAGTATCTTGTGACAAGATTCTGGCCAATCCCAATTTACATTTTTCATTCTTCATTATGTTTAGGTGCCAAAATTTACCTGACGCTCTTCAGAAGTTAACAAACAATGAAGCAAGTGAATAAACGAAGGTCATTGGAAGGGAATAGATGGTGTAGATATTTTAAAAATGATCTACTGGGTAGATCATTCTGAGTGATGTTTATAAATTAAAATGAAAGACACATAGTAATATATCAAAAAGATATAAGATAATATATCAAGAAGATGGCCATCTTCTATTCAAGATCATTGTGAGCCATCAGAGGTTTCAAAAATTGTTCAAGTATTGTATTTTGCTGGTGGAAATGCAGGAGGAATCACTAGTGATGAGCTGGAATTGACATATTTGGAATCTAGTACTAGCATTTATGAGATGGATATTTTTTCTAGATCCATGATGACCATTTTTGCCCCTTTTCAGTTCAGTTCAGTTCAGTTCAGTCGCTCAGTTGTGTCCGACTCTTTGAGACCCCGTGGACTGTAGCATGCCAAGCTGCACTGTCCATCACCAACTCCCAGAGTTTGCTCAAACTCATGTCCATTGAGTCACTGATGCCATCCAACCATCTCATCCTCTGTTGTCCCCTTCTCCTCCTGCCTTAAATCTTTCCCAGCATCAGGGTCTTTTCAAATGAGTCAGCTCTTCCCATCAGGTGGCCAAAGTATTGCCCATTTTGGGTACTTATAAATTGAAAACCAGGGAAATGAGAAATCAATTTTGGGTTTGCTATGGTTTAATTTTATCACAATTTCTGATAAGTTGCTTTTCTTTATTCTTTTATTCTTATTCATATAAAATGAAAAAAAGGACTTAAAATATAAAGGATTTAAAAGGGTCCACTGGACTCAAAAGGTAAATAATGATAATTTTGTTTCCAAGTAATTGACTCACTACTGTAATCAGAATGGGAAAGACTAGAGATCTCGTCAAGAAAACTAGAGACACCAAGGGAACATTTCACACAAAGATGGGCTCAATAAAGGACCGAAATGGTATGGACCTAACAGAAGCAGAAGATATTAAGAAGAGGTGGCAAGAATACACAGAAGAACTATACAAAAAAGATCTTTAAGATCAAGATAATCATGATGATGTGATCACTCACCTAGAGCCAGACATCCTGGAATGTGAAGTCAAGTGGGCCTTAGAAAGCATAACTATGAACAAAGCTAGTGGAGGTGATGAAATTCCAGTTGAACTATTTCAAATCCTAAGAGATGATGCTGTGAAAGTGCTGCACTCAATATGTCGGCAAATTTGGAAAACTCAGCAGTGGCCACAGGACTGGAAAAGGTCAGGTTTCATTCCAATCCCAAAGAAAGGCAATGCCAAAGAATGATCAAACTGCCACACATTTGCACTCATCTCACATGCTAGTAAAGTAATGCTCAAAATTCTGCAAGCCAGGCTTCAACAGTACATGAACCATGCACTTCCAGATGTTCAAGCTATTTTTTGAAAAGGCAGAGGAACCAGAGATCAAATTGCCAACATCTGCCAGGTCATCAAAAAAGCAAGAGAGTTCCAGAAAAACATATATTTCTGCTTTATTGACTGTGCCAAAACCTTTGACTGTGTGGATCACAGTAAACTGAGGAAAATTCTGAAAGAGATGGGAATCCCAGACCACCTGACCTGCCTCTTGAGAAACCTATATGCAGGTCAGGAAGCAACAGTTAGAACTGGACATGGAACAACAGACTAGTTCCAAATAGGAAAAGGAGTACCTCAGGCTGTATATTGTCACCCTGCTTCTTTAACTTCTATGCAGAGTACATCATGAGAAACACTGGACTGGAAGAAACACAAGCTGGCATCAAGATTGCCGGGAGAAATATCAATAACCTCAGATATGCAGATGACATCACCTTTATGGAAGAAAGTGAAGAGGAACTAAAAAGCCTCTTGATGAAAGTGAAAGAGGAGAGGGAAAAAGTTGGCTTAAAGCTCAACATTCAGAAAATGAAGATCATGGCATCGGGTCCCATCACTTCATGGGAAATAGATGGGGAAACAGTGGAAACAGTCTCAGACTTTATTTTTGGGGGCTCCAAAATCACTGCAGATGGTGACTGCAGCCATGAAATTAAAAGACGCTTACTCCTTGGAAGAAAAGTTATGACCAACCTAGATAGCATATTCAAAAGCAGCGACATTACTCTGCCAACTAAGGTCTGTCTAGTCAAGGCTATGGTTTTTCCAGTAGTCATATATGGATGTGAGGGTTGGACTGTGAAGAAGGCTGAGCGCCAAAGAATTGATGCTTCTGAACTGTGGTGTTGGAGAACTCTTGAGAGTCCCTTGAACTGCAAGGAGATCCAACCAGTCATTCTGAAGGAGATCAGTCCTGGGTGTTCATTGGAAGGACTAATGCTAAAGCTGAAACTCCAGTACTTTGGCCACCCCATGCAAAGAGTTGATTCATTAGAAAAGACTTTGATGCTGGGAGGGATTGGAGCAGGAGGAGAAAGGGACGACAGAGGATGAGATGGCTGGATGGTATCACCGACTCAATGGACATGAGTTTGAGTAAATTCTGGGAGTTGGTGATGGACAGGGAGGCCTGGCATGCTGCAATTCCTGGGGTCGCAAAGAGTCAGACACAACTGAGCAACTGAACTGAACTGTAATCTTTAACTTTTTCCTGTGTCTATAATTTTGTCATTTCAAGAACGTCATGTAAATGCAATCAAATACCAGTGAGTCTTTTGAGACTGGTATTTTTCATCAGCAGTATTCCCTCTAGATCCATGCAAGTTGTTAAGTGTCAATATTTTGAACTTTTTACTGCTTCATAGTATCCCATAGTATTGATGTACCATAGTTTATTTAACTGCTCATTTGTTGATGGACATCTGGATCACTTCCTATTACTAACTATTATAAACCTGCTATGAAAATTCATGTACAATTTTTATTTCTCTCAGATACCCAAAAGTTCAATATTTATCATAGCAAATTAGCTTTCCTTTTGATATTAATAGATATTTGTATAGCTTACAGTTTGTTGCTAACACATTTTTTCCTATGAACATCAAATTAGCTTTCCTTTTGATATTAATAGATATTTGTATAGCTTACAGTTTGTTGCTAACACATTTTTTCCTATGAACATTCTTAAAATAATTTTTCTTAACTATCTCACAAACTTTAATGATAATCATTAATTGGGAAATAGTGATAAAATCTTTCTCTATTCTTATAGACAGGTTAGTATCTCTGTAGGTCTGTTAACATGCAAACTATATTTTAAGGATAAGTTATTCATTGGATACAAGTAGCAAATTATATCTTCTTGATTATTTTGTGTCCTTATGTAGCAGTCACTTTTACCTTTGGTAATGCTTTCTTTTCTTAAAGTTTATTTTTTTCTGATATTAATATGGCTTTATAACCTTATTTAATGAGGCTTATTATATTCTACATTTCATTTTCTGCTTCATAACTGTGTCATGCCATATTTTTAAACAGTTAATTAGACGCTCTGTAATTTCTCATGGATAGTTGAGCCCTAGTGATTAGTCATATATTTGGATTTATTTCTACCTTCTTGTTTAGGGAATTTCTGTCTGGGTTTCTCCTTCTCTGCTTTCTGCCATTTCTCTTGATTCCTTTCCCAGGCTGAGCCTTCCATCAGTCAAAGCTTTGCAGCTGTAACTGTGATGTCTATGTTCCTTCCAGCTTTTAAGGTATCTAGTTTTGTTTCGGTGGGGCTTTATTTTGTTTTTGTTTTTCATCTTTTGGTTATGTTTTGTTTTGCTTACTTTGAGCTCATATTTTTGATGAATATTTGAAATTTGTGAGGCCTGGGCTTCCAAGTTCCTTGGAAGAAAATAAGCATTGGTTCCTGCCAGGTGTAGTGGCACTATAGACCCGTCTAGTCCTAAATAAATTGTGCTGAGTTTTTCAGAAACCCAGGGAGTTGGAACTCAAGCTTCAAACTCAAGTGAAGCCTGGATTTTGGTTACAAATTCTGAGGGATATTTTTATATTCTTTCCACCAGCCTGAGTAAGAACCCTGAACAGTCCCTTGCAATCCTCTCTCAGCAGAGCAGACCTTTTTAAATTTATGAATTTATTCAACACATATTATTTGAGCTTCTGTTCTCAGTCTCTGATTGTGTGGGGCCCTGTTCTAAGTTCTTTGATGCATTTTTAGGGTCCATTTGTTTGATGTAAACAAAACAGAGAAACTTCTCTGCCTCTGTGGAACTTTACATCCTGTATGAGAGACAGAAAATTAAGTAAAAATAATAAGCAACAAAATAAATTGCTCGGTATGATCAAAGGTGAGAAGTGCGACTGACAAGAGAAATGAGCAGAGAAGGTCAGAGACGTGTGGAAGTAATCTTTGTCTTTCTCTTCATCTCCTCACTTATGTTTTTTCTACCAAAGTGACTCCTGGACAGACCCTTGTTTTGCATCGTATGGTTTTATGTCTATTAAGTGCTCATTTTGCAAGCGTACACTGTCTTTTGATCCTCAGACTATTTAAGATATGGTTGCTCTTTTTGGTAATAAACCAACTTTTTCATGGTCAAAAAGTGTGCAGTGTTAAAACTAAGATGTAGACAGACACAGTGACTCCAGTGTGTTTTCACTTGTCTACAGTGGAACACCAAATCATTTTTCAGTAAGCAGACAATAAAATGCACTGGTTCTAGGAGATCTGGGAATAATAGGTCATCTTCAGAGAATTCAGAGATTTGAAGGGGTATCAACTAACTCTCACCTCACCTGAATCCTTGGTTCGAAATTGTCCCTTTCTGTCAGTCACATGTTCCCCTACTATCCATATAATTCCTCCCAGGGTGGAGTGGGGGCATGTGAGGAGGTGGGGAGATAATAGAGCGAGAGAATGACCACAGACTGCTTCAGGATTGCATCAACATCGATTAGTGATCCCTGATCAAGAGTGGTTTTGTTCTCTAGGTTTTATCCCCTCTGAGTGAGCCAAAAGCACACCCAAGGATAAATAACTAAACAAGCTAATGAGGTGTGACTATTGGAAGGCCTATCACAACCAGACAATGCAAGAAAGGGGGATAGTCCCCAAAAGAAATTTTTTTTTTTTGTTGTTCAAAGTATTAGTATTTTATTCATAGCATTAGTTGTTCTGGCTATAACAGGCAACAAAAAGAATAAGATGTATCCAAATTGGGGAAAAGAAGTAAATAATTATATATA
>SJYQ01020632.1:0-24261 GCA_006410935.1 Redunca redunca
TGGGGATGGGGGGGTGGGGACAGGGCTGGGGGGGCAGAGCTGCTCGCCCACCGTCAGGTGTGTCCTGCACGATGGCAGACCTCCGGGACCCCTGAGTTTGGCCCGCCCTTGAAGGCAGGCAGAAGTGGGGACAGAGGCCTGGCCTCAGAGACCGACCCCTGGCCTGCCTGGTGAGGCAGAAAATAAAGCCGGAACAGACCCCGGGATGCCCGGGCCCTGCTCGTGCGTCTCAGGACTGATGCAAACGCCTGGCTGGGGGCACGTTCCACTAGGACAGACTCAAAGACACAGCGACTGGCGCTCACGGCCACGGTCGATGTCCAGGAGGCTGCAGACCCCACCTATGGAGGAGACCCTGAGGCAGAAATCCTGGGACCAACCACCCGCGGCTGTCTCAGCGCCGAGCTGTTGGTGGACGGCGGCGGCAGCGGTGGACGGCTACGCCCACCCTCAGTCCAGCTACGGCCAAGTGAGGTGTTTCTCTAAGTGCAGTGAGACGTCACGTGCTGGGGAAGTGGCCTCTTCCAGTTCCCTACACCTGACTCAAAGTCCATTAATCTAATTTTAAAACTTTTTGTTCAGAGACTCCTCGAATCCTCACAGGAAATTAATGAAGACTAGAACTTCCCTACAATACCCATCTGACAATGTTCCTGGAGCCCAAATCTAGCATCCTGGGCAATGCCCCTGAGGGCCTGGCTCCTGCCCACGTGCTCTGCCCACCAGGCGCACCTCCATCCTAGTCAGGGTCGCCTTCCTCCACGGTCACCCTCCTCACACCCCTGAGTCTGTGCACAGGCTGTTCCTTCTGTCTGGAACTACTTTTCCACCCGTTTCTGCTTTTAAAGCCTTCTCTACTTAGCTTTCAAGGTTCAGGTCAAACCTCCTTGCCCCCCAACCACTGAAGCCAGCCTTAAGTAAACAGAAGCTAAAACTCCCAAATGGAAATGCAATCCTAGAAAATACAAGAGCTCTCCGCTGTGGAATAATGAGCTATAAGCCAAGAAGCTTCTGCTTTCAAGACAAGTGAAATAGTAACAGTGACCACAGTGGCTGCCAGACGCTGCAAACATGTGATCCGTGATTCTAACGACATCTCCACAAGTTAGGCCGAAAGCTGTCTTCCACCTGAGTTCACAGAGCTGGGTCCTGGCGGAACAGAAATGCACACCCAAACCCACCTGACTCCAAAGCGCAGGACAAGAAACAAGAGAAAGACTCAAAATATTCTAAACACACTGCTGACACTAATGAAGATGCAGCATCTTCTGGAGGCGACAGCGCCCACTGCAGCGAGAGTCCCCGGGACGGGGAGCCTGGGGGCTGCCGTCCGTGGGGTCGCTGAGGGTCAGACACGTCCGAGCGACTTCACTTTGACTTTTCGCTTTCGTGCATTGGAGAAGGCGACGGCACCCACTCCAGTGCTCCTGCCTGGAGAATCCCCGGGACGGGGGAGCCTGGGGGCTGCCGTCTGTGGGGTCACACAGAGTCGAACACGACTGAAGTGACTTAGCAGCAGCAGCATTTTCTAATCCACTGTTAAATGTTTAAAACCCTAGAATGTTAAATGTTTAAAACCCTAGAGGTAAAGAATCCTCCTACAATGCAGGAGACACAGGAGGCGTGGGTTTGATCCCTGGGTCAGAAAGCTCCCCGGGAGCAGGAAACGGCAACCTACTCCTGTAGTTTTGCCTGGAGAAATCTCCTGGACAGAGGAGCCGGGCGGGCTACATTCCATAGGCTCACAAAGAATCAGACAGGACTGAGCACGCACATGGAGACAAAATCTGCAAAGATCTCCGTTAGACACTGTGTGGAAGAGAAAGAGGCAGAAAGCACAGCTCCTCGCCCTCAGAGAACATGTAGTCCAATAACTGAAATAAAGACTCACCACGAAGACGAGGAGAGATTCCTGGCTCAGGCACAGACTGTACGCGCGCGTGGCCAGCTCTCTGTGCCCCCGGGACCCCAGCTCTCCAGGCGCCTCCGTGCATGGGATTCTCTAGGCAAGAATTTTGGAGTGGGTTGCCATTTCCTTCTCCAGGGGATCTTCCCAACTCAGGAGGCCCTGAAATTTGGGCAGGGCTGCAGGAAAAGAGGAGCTGGGGCTGCTGAGGTGTTGTTCCTAGGATACGTCATACGTGATTCTGAATAAAATGATTACATTTGCTTTTTGTGACTTGCTTCTTCCCTCAAAAGTCAGGTGCATATAAAACTCTAGACACTTGACGGACACAGTTAATCAGGGTTTTACTTTTCATTAGAACCAACAGAAATAATATTTTACCCTATTTTTGGAATTTTTTAAGAATCCCAGAGTAACTCTCGAAATAACTGCCTGGTTTAGTGTAGAGCTGAGAGAGCTGTGGGCCCCTGGTGAAGCTCTGGGGTCTGTGGCATTGTGAGTTCACATCAGGCACTTTGGGCAACGTACCAGGGCCCAGTGTAACCTCCAATCTCACCCCCAGGAAGATTTCCTCACTCCCTGGACCCCCCACCTCTAGCACAGCCCTCTGGTTTAGCTTTACCCTGGGCCCCACCCCCCATGACCCCTCACAGGCCCTCCTGCTTCCCTGCCTGTGTTCTCTGCCCGCCTGGAGGTCTCCTCCCCAGTGCCCTCCCAACGACCCGAGCAAGCCCCCGTCTGACATTTCTGATCTGCCCCCCAGGCAGCAACTAGCTTCTTTCTCATCTCATTTGCCTATTTCTTTTCATCTGTTTACTCACAAACATAGACAGCGTATTAAAAAGCCATCACTTTGCTGACAGAGGTCCACACAGTCAGAGCTATGGCTTCTCCAGGAGTCCTGTACGGATGTGAGAGCTCAGCACAGAGACGGCTGAGCGCCAGAGGGTCGATGCTTTGAACTGTGGTGTGGAGAAGACTCCTGAGAGTCCTTGGACAGCAAGGAGATCCAACCAGTCCATCCTAAAGGAGCCCAGTCCTGAATATTCTCTGGAAGGACTGAAGCTGAAGCTGAAGCTCCAGTACTTTGGCCACCTGATGTGAAGCAGTGACTCATTGGAAAAGACCCTGATGCTGGGAAAGATTGAAGGCGGGCGGCGGTGGGGGGCGGGGGTGGCGACAGAGGATGAGATGGTTGGGTGGCATCACAGACTCAGTGGATACGAATTAGAGTAAACTCCAGGAGACAGGAAAGACAGAGAAGCCTGGCGTGCTGCAGTCATGGGGTCACAAAGAGCCGGACACGCCTGAGCAACTGAGCAGCGGGTCTATGCAGCCGTCAGTGTGCCTGATAATGAGTTTGTTCACCGTTTTGTCGGTCATTTTAAAAAGTGCCCAATACGCCCTTGGGGCCACAAAGAGGAGTAAGACACAGTATTTCTCCCCTCACCAAAAGCTCACAGTCTAGCGGTCTAGACACAGGATATGTGATAAACCCAGACAGACATACGGACAAGGTTATCTGGCAGCCAAAAGGAAGGAGACAGGGTCTTCCCAGGGGCCACGGAGGACAACCAAGAGGGACTCTTCTAGTTCGGGTGGGACAGGCTCTGGGGAGAGGCCTTGCAGGCAGGCAGAGGGACCATCTCAAGCCAAGGCAGGATCGTCCCCGTGTGCTCAAAGAATGGGGTCTGGAGTCTGGGATATAAGGCTGGGACCTGAGAAAAAGACCAAAGAGGAGATATTGCTAAATCCTGAAACCTAGTATGCCTCACCAAGCTTTCTGATGAAGAACTGTCAATGACAATAAGTTAGGAAAGTTTAGAGAAATGCTGTAGTAATAAATGCCCTCCAATCTTACTTGACAGCATAGGAAATGCACGCATTAACTGCATCGAGGGGGAAACACACATGTTGATAGACAAGCCCTCACTAATCAGACCCGTGAATGCTGTCGTCAAGGCCGCTGACTCAGAAAGAACACCCCGGGAAGGTGGAAAGTCTGGTGTTTTGTGCTGATCTGTTTGCAGCGCTTGGGCTGGGCCTGCCAGGGACCTGTCTTTGTTTAGCTGCTGAATATCGGCCGGCATGCAAAACAGCTGTGCAGAGAATGCCTGTGGTGTTTGCCCAAGCGGGGCAGTGGCCACGGGGACCTCGAACGCCGCCCCCATCTCTCTTCCGGGGGCCTGAGCTGAGGGCTGGTGTGGACCAGCTGCAAAACACCTGCGGGGAGCGTCAGTGGGCGGAAGAGACCGCACAGGGGGCAGGGGTGGGAGGAGGCAGGCGCGCTGGGACGCAGCGGGCAGTTGGGAAGATGGTTGGGCAGCCACGGAGCGGAAGGCGAGAGGAGCTGAGCGGGGTGCCCGGAGCACGCGGTGAGGCGGAGGAGGGCGGGAACCCGACGCCGGGTCGGAGTCCGACAGCGCTGAGCGGGCCCCTCGCCGGCCACGGACCGGCTGTCATCAGACACCGCCGACCAGCCCTCCAACACCGGGGCCAGCGGCAGCCCTCAGGTTCCAGGCTGGCTTTGGTGAAGGGAATCCATCTCGACTCCTCCTCGCCCACATTTCTGACGGCCGGCTGGTCTCAGAGCCCTGGCTCTCCTGCTGGATTCAGCAGGCTGATCCTGGGAGGGGGTGTCCTCTGCAAACGGTAGCCTCTGATCCGGGCTGAGTCACCGTCGCCAGAGGGAGCGGGGCCGGGACTGGTCACCGGGCCACCTGGCCTGACGCGTCTCCATGGCCTCGGCCACCCCCAGGCGTGCTCGCAATGGTGGGCATACAGCTGTGCAGGCCCAGGGCTGGCACTCCCAGACCCCCGAGGACCCTCTGAGGACAGGTGGAAGGAGGAGGGCTTGGCACCAGTCACGAGACAGCTCCCATAACACTGCTTGGGGAACAAATCACTCGTGGAGACGACCAGCAAGCGCCATCTGAATGAATGGTCTGTCTGCTCAGCTATCACAGGAAAGACAGCTTCCTTCATCATCTGGCTCACCTAATTGCCGTACTGACATCTGTTCATCGACTCATTAGAAAAAGAAAAATATATAGATAGATAGGCAGGTAGCTTTTTCCAATTAGCCCACACCTGGGAAAGACCCTGGAGTCGTGCAGTGAATGCTTTGCTACTCAAGAATGTGGTCAGGGCAGGTACCGTCTGCATTCCCTGGGAACCTGTGAGAAATGCAGGGAGCCCACCCACTCTAGACCCAGTGTGGGTTCCTCTGGTGGCTCAGACAGTAAAGAACCTGCCTGCAATCCAGAAGACCCAGGCTTGATCCCTGGCCTGGGAAGATGCTGTGGAGAAGGGTCTTCAGGATTCGTGCCTGGAGAATCCTGTGGACAGAGGAGTCATGTAACAAGATTGGGTTAGAATCTTGTTCTAATGGATTAGAAGGAGACCCGATGGATTAGAGTCTTCAGGTGACAAGGTTCCTAGTGATTTGTGTGCAAATTTAAGTTCAAAAAGCACCACTCTACTTCACAACTCTCCATTTTTACTTTCAATGGTCTGATTTTTTTTTTAAGACCTCCAGGAAAACACTTCCCATAGTCCCTACACTTAGGCAATTCTGTGTTTATTTCATTCCAGTAAGAGTTTTGAAGGTATTTTATTCTTAAATTCGGCGGCCATTCTGATCAACCGCTCACATTAAGCTCATAAATGAAGGGCACCTCCCCCCTACCCCCACCTGTGGTCTTGAACCTTCCTTTCCTTTTAGAGAGATTCTCTGGGTGACCTTCTGGTGGCTGTGCTATAGGAAATGGCAACCCACTCCAGTATGCTTGCCTGGAGAATCCCACGGACAGAGGAGCCTGGTGGGCTACAGTCCACAGGGTCGCAAGAGTCGGACACGACTGAGCGGCTAAGAACGACAAGGTCCTCGCTGAGCGTGGCCAGTGGGGGGCCCAGTGTTCTGAGCCAGGGCACTACTCACGCCATCAGCCACAGAAAGGGCGCCTGAGTGTGCAGAGCGCTGGACCGTCGCAGCTGCCTGGGGCGTCTGCCTCGGGGCTGGAAAACTCAAACGTCTTCCTGAACCAGGCAAGTAAGCAGGAGCTGGCTTCAGGGTCTCTGGAGTCATGCCTGCCCACCCCAAAGCTAATCAGACCCAGACAGTCCTGAGATGTGCACTCACATACAGGGCTCTGCTAACAGAAGTCTGCCCACGGCTACCGGATGGCACCCCTGGTCTGCAAGCTCGTGGGACCCTGAGCACCTGGTGTCCATCACGACCCCCAGGGCACACACTGACGTCTGCTCGGCTGGCTAACAGAACCACCAAAGGGAGGTTTGAAGAGCGTGGCTGGAAACGAAGAGCGGCTGGCCCAGGGGGCTCATTGGCTAATTTCTCTGGAAGCCTCTACCACTGAGGAAGTTCTGGAAATGCGGCCGTGCTCAGGGCCCGCGGCAGCCGGGGAAGGAGACCCCGCACAGGGTGCTGGCAGGCGCGGGGCTCCCCCGCCGGCCTCCCTGTCTCCCCCGCCAGGGCTCCCCGAGCACAGGCGCCACGTCTGTTCGGCCAAAGCCAGCCCCGCGGGCGGACGCCTGGCTTTACAGGCGCGCCCACCCCGAGCGCAGGCCGAGGACGGCCGCTGGCCTCCTCTCCAGCCGGGCAGGGCCTCCCGCTGGGCCCCGTATCAGTTACACTCTGCTGCGCCTTTCAGTGAAGTGTCAACAATCCGGATACTCCCCCATCCTCCTAGCGATATTTTTAGAACAAACAAACAACCGACCTATTTAGCGGCAATAAATCACCCTGAGAAACCCCGGTCTGGCTCATTTTTTGCTCCCACTTTAGCTACTAACCTCAACTCTGATTAGGGTCCTGGAACCTCAGCTGGAAGTGCCCAGGAGGGCTGAGCGAGAACACGTGTGCACCAGGCCGCCCAGGCCTGAGAGCGCCACTCTGGGCCTGCGAGGGACGTGCTCGCGATGGGAGCTGTGCCCTTCGGTGCCAGCCTCAGAGCAGCAGTCAGGACGGCCTCCCGGGCACCGTCTGCCCGGGTGGAACCGAGGCGGAGGGGGTGCAAAGAAGCAAGAGGCCCAGGAGCCGCCCCGGGGCTGGGGAAGCAACGGTCTGGGCCGGGGGAGCCGTCTGCCACGGAAAGCCGTGAGCAGGAAAAGCTGGAAAGCACCCTTTCCCAGGTGACTACCCTGGCTCTAAAAATAGACTTCACTCTCTCTGAACTAGGACCACCACTGAGCATCTCTAACATGGGCGGGGGCGAACCGAGAGCCAATCGGCCCATCGCCGCAGGGAGCACGTGGGGTCCCAGCTCCCTGAGCAGGGAGCGAACCTGTGTCTCGGCGGTGGACGCACAGAGGAGTCGGAGCCCGGGACGCACAGAGTCGGAGCCCGGGGCCGCCAGAGGAGTCCCTTCACCTTTATTTCTGACTCAGCTGCCACGGCCGAGGTCTCCCCGTGGCCCCACGTCTGAGGATGGGGACGTGAGAAGAAGGATGCACTGGGCCCCGCAGGATCAAGGCAGACGCTGAAAGGAAGGGGGCCCTACAGCCACCCAGACCCAGAGGGAGGGGGCTCGGCCCCCAAGACACGGATTCACAGGAAGCCGTGAAGGTCTGGGACAGACGCACAGCGGCTCCACCCAGGGTCAGGACGGGGCCAGACCGGGAGGCGATCGGCACCCGGACGCGGCCCGCGGGGCGGGGAGAGGCGGAGCAGGCGCGCCTCCGGGCTCAGAGCCTGCGCAGGGCCAGGGTCCTCACACAGCACTGCTCCTGTGACCCTGGGCGCTTTGCCTCACCCTCGCTCAGCACATCGCGAGGTCTGGCTTGGCTCTGCTGCTTCCCAGGTGCCCAGGGAGGCCTGGGGCTGCGGCTCCGAGCAGCACGGGCGGCCGCGGCGGTGGTCCGTGTTCCCAAGCACCCGAGCACCACGGTGGCCCCCGAGCTGTGGGAGGGGGCGGGGGACGGCCCCCTGGGCCTCGGCTCCGCAGGCACAGATCGGCAGGAAGCAGGCCCCCCATCCTTAACTGCCGCTGCTGTTGTTCAGTTGCCAAATCGTGTCCAGTTCTTTGTGACCCCATGGACTGCAGCACGCCAGGCCTCCCTGTCCATCACCAACTCCTGGAGTTTGCCCAAACTCATGTCCATCGAGCCAGTGATGCCATCCCGCCATCTCATCCTCGGTCGTCCCCTTCTCCTCCTGCCTTCAATCTTTCCCAGCATCTGGGTCTTTTCCAGTGAGTCAGCTCTTTGCATCAGGTGGCCAAAGTATTGGAGTTTCAGCTTCAGCATCAGTCCTTCCAGTGAATATTCAGGACTGATTTCCTTTAAGATAGACCGGTTGGATCTTCTTGCAGTCCAAGGGACTCTCAAGCGTCTTCTACAGCACCACGGTTCAAAGGCATCAGTTCTTTGGCGCTCGGCCTTCTTCACGGTCCAAGTCTCTCACGTGAGTGACCACACGGTGCTTGTCCTTTTGCGACTGGCTTATTTTATTAGCATAACATCCTCAAGTTTCATCGATGTTGTGGCATATTTCATAGCATATTTCAGACTTCCTTGTTTTAGAATTTCCTTCCTTTTTAAAACGGAATCATATTCCACGCATGTGGGTCGCGCTTTGCTCATCTAGCCACTCGCCCGTGGGCGCTTGGGTGGCGTCTGCCTTTCGGGTCGTATGATGCTGCTTCTGTGACCACGAACGCACGGCCTCTGTTCCTTCTTTCAATTCTTCTGACTATTTACCCAGAAGTGGGATTGCTGGGCCATACAATAATCTATGTTTACTATTTTGAGGAGCCTCCACACTATTTTCCACAGCAGCTGCACCGTTTTACGTTCCCCCCCCGCAGAGCACAGGAGTTCGGGCTTCTCCACGCCTCTCCAACACTTGTTACTGTCTGCTGGCTTTCTTTGATAACAGCCATCCTCGCGGTGTCTCGCTGCGGCTCTCATCCGCTGCCCTGATGGTCTGTGATGCTGAGACTGTTTCAGTGGCTCACTGGCCACTTGGGCGTCTGCTCTGGAGAAAGTCTGTTCCGATCCTTTGTTCATTTTTTGTTTGTTTTTTCATGAGTTTTTGTTGTTGTTGTTATGGAAGTCCAATTCTAAGCAAGCTGCGGCACCACTGAGCCCACTCCACTCTGAGGCAGTATCTTTTAGGCAATCACTCACTACCCTTTGCCCAAAGATCGCCCGAACTTGCATCTGAGGAAGGGGCATCGCCAGTCAGGTACCGTGAGCTCATCCCTCCCAGACATCCTCCCATGGGTCATTTGTGTTCCAACTTTCTATCAAATACAGATTTAATGGGCATGTTCATTACCCCATCACTCAGCTCAGACATAAAAATAGCCCATAACACCTGGCCTCCCAGTAATCCCTACATCGAAACATTACTCAATATGATACTTCGACTTAAAACTGAGTTTCTCTGAGAGCTTGTGTGTTGAGTGAGACAGAGTAAGAAGAAGGCATGGTCTTGCTTGCCAAGTAATGACTTGTTTTAAACCAGATATATACTCCACTCAAGAAAAGGATGCTCTTCACCTCGCTTTCTGGTTTCTTGAAGAGAGTAACGGAGGACACAGGACAAGTTCCTGCTCACAGCGACTGCTGGCTGGAAGAGGGCACGGACCGTCTCTATTGTCCGTGGCAGCCTCTCCAGCCCCTCACACGGCAACTGGAACGGGAGGGGAGCGCGGAGCTTCCAAGGCACAGGACACTGAGGCTGAGGCCAGGCTGCCTGGGCCCGAAGCCCGACCCAGACACCGAGGAGACGCATCGTCTCGGACAAGCCGCTTAACCTCTCTGTGCCTTCGTGTCCTTATCTGCAAAGTGAGGATGATGATCCACCAGCCTCTGGTGTTCTCATGATGATTAAAGTAGTGTGAAGTGTGTGAAGTGCTCATAGGAGTTGCCTGCATACGAAACGGGCTTCCCGGTGGTGCTAGGACCTGCCGGCCAGTGTAGGGGACATCAGCGACAGGCCTGATGCCTGGGGCGGGAAGGTCCCCCGAGGAGGAAGCGGCAGCCCACCCCAGTGTTCTTGCCTGGAGAACCCCATGGGCGGGGGGGCCTGGCGGAGAGACACAGCTCAGCAGCTGGGCGTGCACGTACACAAAGTAGACGGGGCTGGAGGCCGTTCCTGCTGAATCAGCGGGCAAACGGGCGAGTGAACGGAGTTATATACGTTTCCAGGCAGTTAGTTCCTACTGGTGTAAAAAGAAACAAGATTATCTGGCAAAATCCGCGTCCACGTGTGTGAGAGCAGAGGCCCACGCTCAGAGGAAGAGCTTGTCTTTCGAGCGGGTGACTTGCGGGTTATCTCGGCGTCTGACACGTCAAAGTCATGGATCGAAAGCCACCACAAGGGGCCCTCTTGTTCTTTCACCTTTGAGACGCTTCAGGGGCTGCTTCCTGTGCTTTGTGCAGACATCTGATGGCTTCTGACGTGTGCGGCTGACTGACGGCGTCTCTGAGAGCCCGAGAATAAGCGCCTTCATGTGCTCTATTCAAGTAGGAGATGGTACAGTTCAGATCAACTGAAAATCTGTAATTAGGAAAGCTGTATAATCACAACTTGTCTCCAGGCAAGAAGCTGTACCCTGGCATGGCTGGGTATAGTCAGATGCTGTTGGAAGGCCGGGCTGAATTAGAATAAAACTCAGTTACACTAAAGGTCTCAAATCCGCCACTGGCACGATACTCTCTGATACATTTTCCAAAGACAAAAGTAACAGACTGTCAGCTCTTAGTGCGATATTCTATCTAAAAATGAATAATCCCAGGCAGAGCGAGGGCCTGACCACACCCTGGTCACGCTGTCTTCACAAGAGAGAAGTGTTTCCAACATCAGCCAGCATCAACTTCTATATTCTTGGACCAATAAGGAGAATTACTAAGTAAAATACATCAATCAATTAGGAAATTTTTGCCAAGCTGTATTTTAAAAGAACAACAGAGGCTCTTATACCAAATACAAGAGAGTGAATCTATCAGAATCCATGGACACAATATAAAAATGTGTATTTTGTTGAATTTTATTTCAGGAAAAACGTACAGTGCGTTAGAGACTTTTAATATATAATCAGCAAATGCTAATTTTCCATCCTTTTGTTTAGGCATTTAATAGTTAAAGGCTTTAAGAAAACAAGTTTTCAACAGAAGAAAAAGGCAGTATCGGAGAAACAAACAAAAAAGACAAGACGCATGCAGAAATGACGGGCGTACGTTCACCGTCACTGACTGTATTAAATGTGAAAGGAACAGATACTTGAGACGAAGGGCAGAGCTCACCTGACTGAATAGAAAAGCAAAACCCTAAACTGACAAACCTAAGGGAACTAAACAAACCGCAGCGACTGAAGGAGAGAGAGCAGAAGAAACAGTGCCTGAGAACCTGCTGCGGACAGCAAACAGCACACCAAGGCCGATTCAGCCAGGAGTCCCGAGCAGGATTCGCTCCTTAGCCGCGTCAGGGCGCCACGCCTGTGCCCGCCACAGCGGCAGCGGCAGCGGCAGCAGAGGCTCCAACGCCTCGGTCACGCTGGCGTCTGCGCCGGAATGCACCGGGGCGGGCTGCTCAACCGGCCAGAGGAGCGGGGCCCTCAGCAGCGAGGAGGCAGGAGCCCGGACCCATGGGTCTGGCTTGAAAATCTCCTTTGAGAGAAAGGCCAAACACAATTTTGGACACAGACTGAGAAAGTTTGCCAGCAAGACTCTCACTAAAATTTCCAGGCTAATCACTAAACAGCAACAATCAAGACAGGATGCTTCTTTTCTGAATCAGTAAAGGAAAATCTGTAATAAAACCATAACTGATCTGCAAGAAGATAGGGGAGGATTAGATACAAAAAAGAGCAGGACAAATAGAAAACACAGGTGAAGGGGGAGACATTAATGCAAGTATGTCACTCTTCACAGTGAATGGAATTGAACTAGACGTTCCAGACACACCGTCAGCCTGAGTTTAAAAGAAATCGCTACATATGACAAGTACTGAGTGTGTCCACAACATAAGAATATAAGAAGTTCACAGTAAGAATGGAAAGATATTCCAAGTACACACACACAAACTGTATGTGTGTGTGTGTGTGTGTGTGTGTGTGTATATATGGATGTTTGTAAGTGGATGTATGATGAAACTACGCAATTTGTTACATATTGATAACAGGGAGAATTTACAAGGAAGACATAGCAATTCTGTGGCTTCCCTGGTGGTGCAGATGGTAAAGAATCTGCCTGCAATGCAGGGCACCTGGGCTCAGTCCTTGGGTGGGGAAGAGCCCCTGGAGAAGGGAATGGCTACCTGCTCCAGTATTCTTGCCTGGAGAATTCCACAGACAGAGGGGCCTGGCAGGCCACAGCCCAGGGGCTCACGAAGAGCTGGACACAACTGAACCAGTAACACACATCGCAACTCTAGATTTAAACGCACCTAAGAAAACAGCTTTAAAATATATAAAACGAAAGTTGCTGTAACTGTGTGGTGAAATAGTACAATCACCAGCAGAGTTAGTTTGAACACACCTCTGCTCAATGATTGATGGATGAAGTAGACAAGACAACATTGATAAGAATAAATGAGATCTGAGAAACACAGTTGACAGCTCAACCTTATATATAAAAGTAAAATTTACCCCCAAAGGCAGGAAACGGTCTTTTCAAGCACATATGAAATATTTATCAGAAGTGACCACATGCTGGGCCATAATATAAGTCTTAACAAATTTCAAACTTATATAGATTACAGTCTCTGAACACAATTCAATGAAGTTAAAAGACCATTGACAAAAGATAAGTTTTAAAAAACCCATGTATTTGATAACCATAAAACACAGTTCTTAAATAATTAATGTGTCAAAAAAGAATAATGGAAATTTAAAAATATTTAGAACTAAACAGTAACAAAAATTTCACATACCAAAACTTGTGGTTTGTAGCTAAATTAGTACTTGGTGAAATATTTTATCTTAAATGTCTATGTCCGAAAATAAGAAAGGGGGATCTCCTGGCAGACCAGAGGGTAGAATTCTGCACCCTCACTGTCAAGGGCTTGGGTTCAATCCCTGGCCAGGGAACTGGGATCCTACAAGAGCATGGCTCAAAAGGTCAACAGAAAAGAAGAAAGGGAGAAACCTGTCTATGTGAGCTAAACATCCAACTGAAAAGTTAAGAAAGAAAACCAGCTAAAACAGAACAGAACAGATTGTAAGAAAACAGGAAAAAAGAAATGACAGAAACAAGGACAGAGATTCATAAAAGAGATGATTAAAAAAAAAAACAGCAACCACTGGTTCTTTGAAAAGATCAATGTTTCAAACAGGTTCCTGGCAAGATTGTTCAAGGGGAAAAAAAAAAAAAATCAAACAGTATTAAAAAGACTTAACCACAAATGCCATATGACAGTAAATAGTTTTAAAACATTATAAATAATTTTTTCAGTCATATAAGAATGTTCAAACTACTGCACAATTGCACTCATCTCACACGCTAGCAAAGTAATGCTAGAAATTCTCCAAGCCAGGCTTCAACAGTACATGAACCGAGAACTCCCAGATGTTCAAGCTGGTTTTAGAAAAGGCAGAGGAACCAGAGATTAAGTTGCCAACATCCGCTGGATCATGGAAAAAGCAAGAGAATTTCAGATAAAACACCTACTGCTGCTTCACTGACTGCGCTAAAGTCTTTGACTGTGTGGATCACAACAAACTGTGGAAAATTCTTCCAGAGATGGGAATACGAGACCACCTGGCCCACCTCCTGAGAAATCTGTATGCAGGTCAGGAAGCAACAGTTAGAACCAGACATAGAACAACGGACTGGTTCCAAATTGGTCAAGGAGTACATCAAGGCTGTATACTGTCACCCTGCTTATTTAACTTATATGCAGACTACATCATGCAAAATGCTGGGCTGGATGAAGCACAAGCTGGAATCAAGATTGCCGGGGGAGATATCAATAACCTCAGATATGCAGATGACACTACTCTTAAGGCAGAAAGTGAAGAGGAACTAAAGAGCCTCTACATGAAGGTAAAAGAGAAGAGTGAAAAAGTTGGCTTCAAGTTCAACATTCAAAAAGCTAAGGTCATGGCATCTGGTCCCATCATGGCAGATAAATGGGGAAACAGTGGAAACAGTGACAGACTTTCTTTTCTTGGGCTCCAAAATCATTGCAGATGGTGACTGCAGCCATGAAATTAAAAGATGCTTGCCCCTTGGAAGAAAAGCTGTGACAAACTTAGCATATTAAAAAGCAGAGATGTTAATTTGTCAAGAAAGGTCTGCATCGTCAAAGCTATGGTTTTTCCAGTGGTCATGTACGGATGTGAGAGCTGGACCTTGAACCGTCTGGAGAATACTCTGAGAGTCCCTTGAACTGCAAGGAGATCCAACCAGTCCATCCTCAAGGAGATCAGTCCTGAGTGCTCATTGGAAGGACTGATGTTGAAGCTGAAACTCCCAAACTTTAGTCACCTGATGTGAAGAACTGACTCACCAGAAAGACTCTGATGCTGGGGAAAACTGGAGGCAGGAAGAGGAGGGGACGACAGAGGATGAGATGGCTGGTATCACTAGGCCATGGGTTTGAGCAGGCTCCAGGAGATGGTGAAGAACAGGGAAGCCTGGTTTGCTGCAGTCCATGGGGTTGCAAAGAGTTGAACATGACAGAGAAACTGAACAACAACAAATAAATAACTCTATGCCAATAAAACTTAGAATTTAGAGTAAATGGACAAATTATTAAAATACATATAGTATATTAAACATAGATTAATAAAATAAGAAGTAGAAAACCTCAATATCCTTTAATCATTTTTAAAAAAGACATCAGAAGTTCTTCCATGGACAAAAGACCAGTCCCAGATGGTTTTACAGGCAAATTCTACCAAAACTTATTATTCTAGGAACAAATAATTTTAATCTTACACAAAGATTCCGAAAGACACAAAAAAGAACTACTGCAACTCATTACAAGGCTGGTCTAATCTTGATGCCAAAACCTGACAAGGATATAATGAGAAAGAAAAATCATAATCTATTTCATACATGAACATAAGTGTTCTTTAGAAAATGAATAAATTAAATCTATTAAAAGCTAATAGGTTACGATCTAGTTGGGCTTATTCCAAGAATGCAAAGTTAATTTATATTTTTAAAATATCAATTAATATAACATTCACAGATTAAAAGAGTAAAATTATATAAAAATTGCCAGGAGCCAGCACGGGAGATCCCACCCATGACAAGGTCATGCGGAAGAGACCTGATAAGCAGGGCGGATCAGGACTCAAGGGGCCCCCTAGACCTGCTCGAGCATCTGCCCCAAACCAGAATCTGTCTGTCTTACTATTTTATGCCTTTCATCAACTCTTCTGACATTAACAGGTCAGACCACCCTGACCACTTTTTTCTGGAGAAAATCAACTTAGGGCTCTAGCTAATAAGTCTCTTGGACATGATAGGAGTGTTTCAAATCAAACCCCTCTGAGGGCTTTCTAGCTTGTCTGACAGGTTTATCCAGACTCTTGCAGCTACACATGTGAATGTTCACAGCCTCCCAATTGTGAGAGACACAGGAAGCCTAAAACGTTCTAAAAATATAGAGCCTTTCAAAGAGTTAAAAACTATGAGAGGAGTGCTGGTGTAAGACTTCAGTGTTGAGCCATTGCTTGCTGCCAAGTCCCCATATCCCTTATCCACTGTGCACCTGGGAGTGCATTAGTTAACATAGTTGGAATGGAAGAAAAACAAGTAGCAGCCTTGAAATTAACCACATCAGACCTTTGAGGTAACTGGTTCTTTCTTTGTTGTAACTCACTGCACCTTTGCTCCATGAGAATGTAACTCTGTTTAGCACTTCTGAGGCTGACATAGATTAGAAATATAAAGAAAAATCACTTCAAAGAAAAATAAATTTTCTGGTTGAGTAGCCTTTATCAAAAGAGGGCCATAAAATGTTCACAGGCCTCCAAGGCCAGAAGATAATGTACACAACATTGTTTATGGAAAAGGTATGCAGAAAAATATCCTGGTTTTGATAAAGACAAAACAGATGTAACGTTTGGGCTGACTCTGCATGACTTTGCATCTTTCATTTCCCTCTATGTACAAGGCAAGGTATAAAAGTTCCTTTTGAAAATAAAGTTACAGGCCTCACTCACCAAAGCTTGGTCTCCCCGTGTCAATCACTCTCTCTCTCTCTCTCCCTCCCCCTCCCTTTCTTTTTCAGGCTGATCCCTTGGAACACAGAGGCTCTCTGCATTCACTTTCCTGCCTGGGCTTCTAAGACCCTATGGAGAAGGTGCTCTGCATATTCACTCCAGCAAGAGGGCGCCTGCGGCCTCCGTGAATGGAGCAAGTCCCTTGTCTGGGGCTTTATTGGCTTTCTGTGTAAACCAAGGAATATTAGCCTCTATTCTTTCTTCTCTCCCCTCCCCCTTCGCCAACGCCGTTCATCCTGAGGGTACCCCTGGATCCTACTGGGGCTGGACCCCCCCAAAAAATCATATTAATAAATACAGAAAAAGCATTTGATAAAAATTAATATCAATTTATGATGAAAGAAACAAACTTAGCAAGCCTTCTTGGAAGAAAGAAATTTTCTTAACCTTTTAAATAAAAGTTTAAGTGGAAAAGCATGGAATATTTTTCAAGCAACTAGGAATAAACCTAGTAAACACTGGAAAAATGTTTATAAAGAAAATTATAAAGCTTCATTTAAAAAATATGTTTAAAGGTCTAAATAATTAGAGACATCTAACTTTCCCCCAACTAAGCTATTAGATGAAATGTACTGGGTTGGCCACAAAATCGTTTGTGTTTTTCTGTAAGGAGTTGCAAAAAACCTGAACAAACTTTTTTGCCAACCCAATAATTCCAGTCAAAATCTCAACAGGTTTTTTTTTTTTTTGGTGGAACTTGAAAAGCAAATATGAAAGTTTATATGAAGGCTCAAAGACCTGAGGACAGGCTCAAAGGCCTGAGGACAGCCAGGACACCCCCAGGAAGCAAGTTACAGGATGGACCGACCTCATGGATAATAACGTTGTGAGAATGATGATATAGCAGCAACCGCAGAGACGGGCCCCCTGAACAGTGGGGCTGAGTGGGGAGCTCACAGTCAGCTCGCAGAGAAAGGCCCTCTGAACAGCGGGGCCGAGTGGGGAGCTCACAGTCAGCTCACAGAGAAAGGCCCTCTGAACAGCGGGGCCGAGTGGGGAGCTCACAGTCAGCTCGCAGAGACTGGCCCCCTGAACATCAGGACCGAGTGGGGAGCTCACAGTCAGCTTGCAGAGATGGGCCCCCTGAACAGCAGGGCCAAGTGGGGAGCTCACAGTCAGCTGCCCCCATGGACCCACGTTTAAGACCAGAGCGGTCCTGGGGAGAAACAGGGAAAGGAGTCTTTTCAGTACATGATGCTGGACACTTGGGTATTCCCATGGGAAAAATGACCCTGGATCCTTTATGTCCCACATACACAAGGCAGTCAATTCCATATGGACTCCAGCTTCAGGGATGAAAGATAACACAAAAGGTTTCTTAAACCAGACACAGAACTACTATCCTTGGATAGGACTGACTCAACTGATTCAATTATACTTTAAGAACTTCTGTTCCTCAAAAGATCCCACAAGAGAAAGCAAAGACAGGACACGAACTGGGAGATTTTCACCACACAGGTAACCAACAAAAGCCTTTTGAACTAATAAAGAAGTCTGACAAATTATTATGAAAGAGACAGCCCAAGTAGAAAAGAAGACTTCTACATGTGCTCTGTGAAAGAGAAAAGCTGAATGACCAGCAAACAAAAAGGTGTTCAACCTCACTGACAATGAACAGCACACCATTCAAACTCACAGTGGGCACCACCAGCCAGCGCCACCAAGTCTGAGTGCTGGCCTTGGGAGCCACGTGGGCTCTTGGGCACTTCTGGTGGAGAAGAGAATGGACACAACCACTTTGGAAAATGGTTTGGAATTATTTGGTAAAACTGAAGATACGTGCATCCTACGGCCCAACAGTTCCCTCCTAGGAGTCCACCTGACGGGGCTTGCACACAGGCATCGGACCTGAGTCAGGATATCCGTAGCAGCAGGCTTCCTGATAGTCAGACACTGGAAAAGCCCACATACCCACTTACAGCAGACGAGAAACAGAAATCCGGGTCTATTCATACAAGAAAGTGCCATCCGTGTAAATGGACACACTGCTACTGTATGCAAGAGGGATAACCTCAGAAACACAAAGCTAAGCAATGAAAAAAGAATAAGAATATACTATTATTGAGTGCAATTCCATTAAAATTTTTTAAAATACACAAACCCAGACAATTTTATCATTTAGGAATACCAACATCTGTGGCATAGGAACACAAGAGGCTGCTCAACACAGAGTTCAGGAGAGCAGCTAGGCTGTGCAGGGAGAGGTCGGCGTGGGGAAGTACAGCGTACAGGAAGCTCACAGCAACATTAAGGGATTTTCCCTAGACACAGAAGCATTTATACACAGGTTACTTGCATTTTTATTTTAAATAGATTTAATAAATAGTCTTTTGCTACTACTCAATATTTAATCATGTTAAAGGATTCCAAAACATCACATGTGAAGCTGCTGTGTTCCTTGTAATAATATTTATAGGAACGCCTTTCAATTATTGAAACGTTACCGTGTACGGATGCCTTCACCGCCCTGGTCAGGACAGCTGACTGCCCCCGGAGGAACAGCTGGTGCCTCCAGGGTTGCCCGACCATCCTGACTGTCACCATGAGATGATAAAAGCTGGTGGTCAGGCCTCCCTGGTGGCTTGGAGGCAGACAATCCGCCTGCCAGTGCGGGAGACACGGGCTCAAGCCCTGGTGCGGGGAGAGCCCGCTCGCCACAGAGCAACTAAGCCCGAGCGCTGCGCTGCTGAGCCCGCGCCCCAGAGCTGGGAGCCGCGCCCCAGAGCTGGGAGCCGCAAGTGCTGAGCCCACGCGCCACCGCTACTGAAGCCCCCGTGCCCTGGAGCCTGGGCTCTGCGGGGAGAAGCTCCTGTGGCAAGAAGCCCACGTCCCGCAGCCGCGGCAACCGGGGAAGCGCGGGCAGTGGCGAAGACCCAGCGCAGAATAAACCTGTCCTATTAAGAACTCACAGTCAGGTATCCTAAAGAAGTAGCTCAAGTTCCTTGGCTTAACGGGGACCAAGTGTGAAAGTCAAGTGTTAGTTGCACAGCCGCGTCCGACTGCGCCTCGCCAGCTCCCCTGCCTGTGGGGTTCTCCAGGCAGGAATCCTGGAGTGGGCAGTCATTCCCTTCCCCAGGGGATCTCCCCGACTCAGGGATCAAACCCAGGTCTCCTGCATCGCAGGCAGATTCTTTGCCATCTGAGCCGCCGGGGAAGCCCCAGTGGGGTCCAGAAAGCTCCGTAATTCTCTGCATCAGGCTAGGATGCGAGTTCAATCAATTCTTGGTTCAACAGCCAGAGAGGCCTGACCCTAACAACAGGAAGAGCTCTCATCTCCCCTAGCAGGGGCTGAGGAAACACCCACTACACCCCCAGGCTGGGGCAGGTCACAGCTGTCCGACAGGAGGCACACGAGGCCATCCCAGGCTTCCCAGAGTCTGCAGCTCCGCGGGAGACGAGCTGGTCACACACAGACAGATAACGCTACAGGGCAGCCGGGACAGGTGCCCAGGGAATCTTGTTTAGGTCGGTGTTGAAATGTTTTACCCAGGATGGGAAGAAACCATGGGGTCTACTGACTACATCTGGCCCGCGACCTTTAATAAAGTTTTCTTGGGAAGAAGTTCCCCATCACAAAGGAAGAAATACAAACATTTAAAAAGCAAACAAGTCATCAGGGCTCTGAGCCCTGCTGCCATATGCTGTGCTTTTCTGAGCTTACAGCTTAACATTGAAATAACGGGCTCGCATTCCTCCAGTATCGCAACTGCTTTCCTTACTTCCACTACTTGCAAAGGCTGTCAGCTGCTGTCACTTGGAGGCATTACCATATTAGCCACCACTGTTTACTGCTTGCAGTGCGGCGTGGCCATCAGTTTAATAAGCCTGCTCTTCTCTCGGATGACACCCCAGGCTGTCTATGCGAGAGCCACAGGCTGCAGTCTGACTTCTAACAAAGGTGCTGCGGGTGGGAGGCAGGAGCGACCACTGTATAAATATTGATGAGAGAAACGGAATTCAACTGCATCTGGCTAAACTTTACTGATGGGCCCCGTGTTCTTTAAAGTGTTTCAACCGCTTTATGGTTCCATGGCTAACCAGCCTTGGATAAAATCCAGACATGTCCTCAGAGAGCAGAAGAGCAAGCTTGAGCCCTGCAAGAAGTCAAAGCCCTTTAATTCACTCCGCGTAAATAGCTGAGCCTGCAGAAGAAACCTCCAGTCAGAGGTGTCCTGGATTATAACGAGAATTTTCTCCATGGGGAGAAGAGAAACGCCCTTTTCACTTGAAGACAAAGAAATGTTTGTAATGGAAATGTGTGAACCAACTTTCCAAGGGGAGTTGCTGAGACGCCTGATTAAAGCCAGAGTGAGGGGAGGAGGCCGAGCCACTTAAAATCTGCGTGGGCTCTGAGAGCGCGAGAGCCAGCCCGCCTTTCTCCCCTGCCAGGCCCGCCCCTCCCACTGCCGACCCTGCATTAGAGAATTAGAACCGCCAGGCTGCGGGACTGCTCACTGTTTCTGCCCACTGTGTACTGGTTACTAGGCTACTCCACCGAGGATAAAATAGGAACCGAACAACCCCAAAGACAATGTCCTTCCCAGCAAAGCCTAATCACTGCCCCGGATTCAGGGATTCGGAGGGAAGAGGTGAAGATACACCCGCAATTCCAGCACACAGCAGTCTGTAACGACATTTCTTAGCTTACATACAAATATTGTGGATTGATTTAAGGAATTCCGTTTCTAAGAGAATACAACTAAGACACAAAGGGGTCAGGTATCCTGATCAAAGCCGCCTAAAATATAGCAATCACCTGGGATTCGTGCAAGTCCTTAGCAATGTAGGATAAACAAGCTATAAAGCAACGATTCCCAAATTTCAGTCATTGGTGTTTCTTCAATGTCGCTTTTGCCATATCCACATATATTAATATTTTCCTTTAAAATCACCTTAAAACAACTCATTAAAAAATTTTTAGTCTCCCTCTGAGCCATCGTTTCTATGAAATCACACTGATATGCAGCTGTATTTTTTTAACGTTCATTTAAAAATGCATAACTGTTAAAATGAAACAGTTCATCCATAATGAATTTCAAATCATCTTGTATACCTCAAGGGTACACACTGGAAAAAAAGGGATAAAGTATTTCAACTCAGGTTGACTTGAGAGACTGTTTTATAAATATCATAAAAAAATAAGAGTAAAGAGGATTTTGTACTATTCACCACCAGGATGTTCATGAAAGACTTGGATAGATTGAAGAGAGAAATTTCACACCTTCTGTATAAGGAAAAAATAAGTAAGTCCCGGATCGCTTACATGAAATTTTCTGGATACTCGCTCAGGGCCATGTCGATGATGTTCAGAGCATCGTGGTAATGCTTCTGCGCTGAGAGCAGGAGGGCGAGGAGGTGTAGGGAGTTGGCGTCATCGCCTTGAAGTTGAAGAGCTTGGCGGACGTATCCCAGAGCCTCTGGGATCTGGTTTAAAATAAAACCCAGAAGAATTCTCAGACACACGCACACACCCAGCCACCATTTCAGTATCTGAAAGTCAAAGTATTAGTCGCTCAGTTGTGTCTGACCCTTTGCGACCCTGTGGACTGTAGCCGCCAGGCTCCTCCGTCCGTGGGATTCTCCAGGCAGGAGGACTGGAACTGGTTGCCATGCCCTCCTCCAGGGGATCTTCCCAGCCCAGGGATCGAACCCAGGTCTCACACACAGCAGGCAGATTTTGTACCGTCAGCCCCCAGGGACGCCTCTGATTCTCTGTAAATGTCAGAAGTTGTTTCCCCGTGTGTCACATTCAGATTTTAAGCTGTACTTATGGCTGCCCCAGGATAGTAACCGCGAACGTGAAGACAGAGGCCCCCTTCAAGTGACAGAATGACTGATGAAGTGACGCAAGAGACTTTCTCAGCCTGACTGCCAGCCCAAATCTTCTACTTCTCCCTAAATAAACAATCTCTCTTTTCCCACACAACTGCTTTACTTTTGATTATGCCCAAGATAATTTCACTCTAAATGGAGACATAACAAATTGCCAAAAGTTTTTAAACTGCCTTAGCTGAACAGTTCCCATTTTTTCCCAAGTAGCACTGAAATGAAAGTACTTAGTAAGTTTCAAAACTTTAAACGGAGCTTTCCAAATGATCAGACACCTGTGATTCTTTTCAAGTTCCTTTGTCCTGGATCTCTATTAGACATCAAGGAGATTCGCAAACAAACAAAACGCCCACACCTTTCCAAACTACAATCCAAAACAGTACCACCCAAGAAACAAGCTGGGAGGCCACGCACAGAGCGGGTGTGTCCAAGTGTGAGCAGGACCTGATGCAACGGCCACCTTTAGAGTCTGCAGCTGTTCAAGACTTTCTTCAGAACCACCCAACACAAGCGTTGACAAAATGCATGCGTGACGGATATTTGAACACCAGTTTCCACACGGGTTTAACAGCGTTCACCCACCGAGCAGGAGACCTGGCTTTGATCCCTGGGATGGGAAGATCCCCTGGAGGAGGAAACGGCGACCCACTCCAGTGTTCTTGCCTGGAGAACCCCGTGGACGGAGGAGCCTGGCGGGCTGCCGTCCACGGGGTCACAGAGTCGGGCACGACTGAGCGCCTGCCCACTTCGACCCCGCCCGGGCTGGACCCCTCTGCTCTCCTGCTTCCGGCCAGCCCCCGTGAGCGCACTCCTTAGCAGGAAGCTGTGACCTCTGTCCCCATGTCTATTTGTTTTCCTCTCTGAAGTTCCATTTTTGATGAATATAAGTTAAAAATGCTGGTTTAGAGGCGCATTCTGCTTCTGAGCTCTAGAATCCCAGCTATCACAGTGGGGACCTATCGTCTCACGGGGGTGAGGGGAGGGTCTGCAGTCCAGAGAGGAGACGTGCCTTGGGCGGGTCCCCCAGCCTCCTGCAGAGACCAGAGCGGCTGTACATCCACTTCCTCCCCCGCAACCTCCTCTGGGTCAGACAGCAACGGCTCTAAGGACAAGGGGGCTTCCTTGTGGCTCAGCTGGTAAAGAATCCGCCTGCAATGCAGGAGACCCCAGTTCGATCCCTGGGTTGGGAAGATCCCCTGGAGAAGGGAAAGGCTGCCCACTCCAGTAGTCTGACCTGGAGAATTCAATGGACTATATAGTCCATGGGGTCTCAAAGAGTCGGACACGACTGAGTGGCTTTCCCTTTCAAAGGACGAGGGCCCTCCCCGGCGCCCTCCCTGCCTGGGGGGCAGGCACACGGCACAGTGTCCAGCTGGGGCCTCCGAGGCCCCTGTGGCACCCACAGGGCTCCAGCAACTCCTCCCCTCCCCGGGGACAGCCTACTGCGCGGGGCAGCACTCAGCCTGGTATCTGGAGAGACTCAGAAAGGCAGGTACCCTTGCAATGTCTGTTTTCAGGGAGGTCCAACCCAATCAAGAAAAACCGGAATCAGGATTCAAAGTGGTGCTCTCAGAGGCTAGGCTGACCTGAAGGAATTCCAGGTGGGTTCCTTCATTCACCCAGCATTAGTGCGTGCCTACCACGTGCCAGGCAATGTGCCAGCTGCCAGGGCAAAGCAGCGATGGTGGCAGTCGGGGGTTCCTGCCCTCGGGGAGCCTGAAGTCTAGAGAGAAAGACGGGCGAGCAGGAGCACAGGGCAGCAGGGAGGGGGGAGCAGGGAGCCGGTGAAGGGGCTGCACGGAGGAGGCGGAGGAGGTCCTGGCGCCGAGGGAGGCGCTCCCCCCAACACAGCTCTCGCTGCAGCAGCGCGGGGTCAGGCCAGCGGTGAGCCGCGCGAGGCCGGGCGGCAGGACCTGGACAGGATGGGGTCTCTTGGTTCCCGTGGCCCCCGGCCCCCAGCGGGAGCCGCCGAGCGCCCTTCGCCAGGCTGCAGGAGGTCAGATGTATGGGCACAGCCCGGCCTGTCGGGGGAGCTGACCCTAGAGTCACCCTCCGGCCGGCACCGGGAATGTGCTGGGGTTACCACCAGCGTCTCGCACTGGTGGGCTGGCGGGCACGGGGCTGCTGCCGGGAAGGTGGAGACCGGCGGAGCGCGGCCCTGCGGCCAGGCGGGCACTGCGGGGGCTCGTTTCGGGGAGCCGCTGAGCGCAGCTGTTCACCCTCCTCCGTGTTTGACAGGCATCCTCCGGCCGGCAGACGCCCGGGCCCCTCCGGTGACGGAGTCCCTGAAGCCCAGCTCAGCCCCGGGCTCTGTGAGGCAGTGGC
>SJYQ01020632.1:24423-65366 GCA_006410935.1 Redunca redunca
CAGTGTCCCGGGGGCTCAGTGTCCGGGGGGCTCAGTGTCCCGGGAGGTCAGTGTCCCGGGAGGTCAGTGTCCCGGGAGGTCAGTGCCCCGGGGGCTCAGTGTCCGGGGGGCTCAGTGTCCCAGGAGGTCAGTGTCCCGGGGGCTCAGTGTCCGGGGGCTCAGTGTCCCGGGGGCTCAGTGTCCCGGGGCCTCAGTGTCCCGGGAGCTCAGTGTCCCGGGAGGTCAGTGTCCCAGGGGCTCAGTGTCCTGGGGGCTCAGTGTCCCGGGGGGAGGCTCCACGGCGCCCCAGGGGGCAGAACACAGCCAGTCCCCACCAGACTGTGCTGAGACGCAGCAGGCGCCCGTAGCGGGGCGGCGGGACTGACCTGTCTGGAGATGGCGAGCTGCAGGGCCAGGTAGAAGGCGGCCTGGTGGTCCGTGGGCGACAGGCTGTGGGCCCTGCAAGAGCGTGGGCAGCGGTTAGGGCGAGAGGCCACTGGGTGCCCTGTCCCATCAAGGGTTCCCATTGGTACTTTTACTTATACCAAGGCCCCATATTAACAACCGTCTATGTTGCATACAAATGAAAGTATTTGATAGCCCTTATGGACTCATTTTCTTTTTATACAAGGTATCATCTTAGTCTGTCTCCAGTAAGTCCTTTTGGCTAAAATTCTATTTGGTGTGACATTGACATAAACTGCAGATTCATTCTGGTGCATATTTGCACGGCTTATCTTTTGACACCTCTTTACTTTCACATTTTCTATATTCTTATAATTCAGTGACCTCTTTTGCAAACAGATTAGAGATAAATTGCTTATAAATCCAGTGTTACTGTCTTTGTCTAGCTCCATAACACAGTCACTTATAATTATTATACTGATTCATATATTTGGTTTTAAGTATTTCCTTTTTGGGGTGCTTTCTCTTTTTCCTCCTGGATCCCGATTTCTTTCTGCTTTCTTTCCTTATTTTGGAATTATTACTTTCTAATCAGGTTTAACTTTTAAACCAGTCACACGTGTTGCTAAAGGTTTTACAGTATTTTAAAATATGAATACCCTCAGTACAATAAAGTCTAAACTGAGTGACTTCACTTTCACTTTTCACTTTCATGCACTGGAGAAGGAAATGGCAACCCACTCCATTATTCTTGCCTGGAGAATCCCAGGGACGGGAGCCTGGTGGGCTGCCGTCTATGGGGTCACACAGAGTCGGACACGACTGGTGTGACTTAGCAGCAGCAGCAGTCCAATAAAGTCTAACTACAACTTAAAGGTTTTGTTTCATTTACACTCTTCTTCTCTGTCCACTAGCTAATGGAATGCACGTCTCCTCTCGGCCCTGCATGTGGGATGACACGTTTCTGGTTTCATCTCGAATCGGCAATGGCAGCCGATGAGCCTGGCTTCGAGAAGGAGCCCGAGGTGGAGAATCCTGCAGGATGCAGTCTGACCCCCCGGCAGGTGCCTCCTTCGGGCTGGGCAGGCGAGGCCACGTGTCACCCTGGGAGGCGTGAGCACTCCTGGCAGGCCGACAGCTACTGTGGTTAAGTTTTGGCTTGGCCTTGATGCTACTTCATCCAAATTTCTGGATTTCAGAGAAACCATATGAAAATCAAAGGCCTGGCTTTGCTTGTAAAATGAGGTTTTTGATGAACTGCAGGGAGAAATGGAGGATACTCATTCACTCTTTTGAAGGTTCTCTTAAGTCCCACGTAGTTTTCTAAAGACATGTAACTGTGACATGTAAGCCTCCATCCCAGACACCAGACTTCGTCTATCAGCTGGCTTTTGGTGCCGATAGGAAGAGGCTATGCTGACCTCTCACTTGATGGCAAGCGTGTCATTCTTGCTTTTACGTGGAAGTCTACCGTATTTTATAAGCAACTCAAAATGTGGCTATAGATGAGACATAATTCTGTTTTTAACAGTCCAGTGGGAAGAGAAAAACAAACTTTTACTTTCTTTAAAAGGCAGTGTGGAGCAGACTAATTACAAACGGGGAGGCCCAGACAGTGAACAAGACTGCAGACTGCTCCGTCAGCATTCTGTGATTAAGGGAGGATCTTCTGCCAGCAGATTCAAGATGGAAAAGAATGCCAGGCCACTGTGGAGTCACCTGTGGCAAACACGCTGAGGACGGATTCTACAGTAATAAGGCCTTTTTAACGGGGCTGTCTGTCTGCTGTGGGGAAAAAGGCGAAAAAGTCTTCTGAATGTTTGCAACCCAGAAAATATGTGAAGTTCAGCAACCCGGGGCACTATTTGGGCAAAGACCTTGACGCTGGGAAAGACTGACGGCGGGAGGAGAAGGGGATGACAGAGGACGAGGTGGCTGGAGCGTCACCGACTCGATGGACATGAGTTTGAGCAAGCTCCGGGAGTTGGCGATGACCAGGGAGGCCTGGCGTGCTGCAGTCCATGAGGTTGCAGAGAGTCGGACACGACTGAGCGACTGAACTGAACTGCTCTGGGCAAATGTTGTAGCTCGTGTGTGGGACTCGGGGGAACCAGGGGGTAGAGGTGGGATCCTCTGTCCCTTTTACAATCTTAAGAGCAAAACTCCCATCCCTGGGAAATAAGCTTGTCTCAAAACACAGCTGGAGGACTTCTCTCACTTCAGTCTAAGAAGCTGAGGCTGAAGACTTGCCTTTGTTGCCCTTGGAGACGCTGTGTTTCTAGCGGAGGCCTACTCAGAGTGCCCCAGTTTTTATTACTCGACAGGCATTGGTTTTCCATGAATTTGTACATCAAACAATTTTTTTCTTTGGTGTTCATAAAAAGTAAGATTGGAATGTCATGGTTTCTGTCTCTCTCAATCATTCAGGGAAAATGAATACAAAATGAATGATGAAGAGACTTTGAATTAGTTAGCATTATTTATTTTATCTCATCTTCTTTCACAATTAATAAAACCAGCTTCCTACAACCCTCAAAAAGAATTCCACAAAGCTATAATTTTCTCAGCACAGTTCAGATTGTTTTTACAAATGAAGTTAAATTAAATCATGGTTGCCTCTACCCAACACCAACCAGGTACAAAGCTGGCAGTGGTCTGGAGAACTCAGGGTGTGGATAAGAATGGTTCTGACCAAGGGTCCTTCCTACTTAGCATCTTCAAACAATTATTAACTATTAATCCACAGAATCAAGAAAGATATGTGCTAGAAATCTTGGCATCACTGGGGTGCATTAGGACATCTGAAGAACTGTCAATGTGGCTAATAGTGAGTGTCCAGTCACCAGATCTCTAACGAGTTAAAACTTAAACACACACATTTTAAAACAGCTTATTTCCATAACTTGGTTAAAGAGATAATCTGGTCACTTCAGCCTATGAAAGAAAAGAGGAGACACGGAGCTGCCCAAGAAGACCAGAAAAGCTCATGGTGTTCATCTCAAGTAGACTCTAAAAACCTCTCTTCAGCTGTGCAGGACGACTGCGGCACCGAGCCTTCCTACGACACCCTATCTGTACGCCCACAGAAAACCTGCTCGACAGAAATCACCAAGCCATGCAGGCGAGAGGAAGGGTGTTGGTGATCTTGAAGACCGCAAGCCTGCTGGACCCTGTACGTGAACAGAGAGCAGCCCTCTAAACCCCACTCCCACGCGGTGAGTATCTGGCGAAGCTGCTAAGAGAAATTCAAATTCCCAAAAGTGTCATCACGGGGAAGCTCACAAAGTGCTTCCCTTGTCAAAGCGCCTCCATATTCATTGATTCCATGCTTCTTCCACAGGAACAGAAACAGCTGTTAAACTACTGGCCTGCCGAGGCCACCATCTATTCATCCACCCATCCATCTATCCATTCATCCATCTAGTCATTCATTCATCCAGCCAGCCACTCAGCCAGCCAGTCACTCACTCAGCCATCCAACTATCCAGCCAGCCAGCCAGCCAGCCAGCCAGCCAGCCATTCACTCAGCCATCCAACTATCCATCCGTTCAGTCATCCATCCATCCATCCATCCATCTAGCCACTCAAGCCAGCCAGCCATTCACTCAGCCATCCATCCATCCATTCATCCATCCAGCCAGCCAGCCAGCCACTCAGCCAGCCAGCCATCCACATATGCAGTACCTACTGTGATGCCAGGCCCTAGCCCCAGTGAGAGCCCCTGGAAGCTGCCACTCAGATCAATTCATCTTATTAGAAAGCTCTGCAAACAACACTGTTTTTCTTCACTATGCTTTTGTACAGGACAAATGAGTTGGCTCAACCTCTTAGGCTGAACTTGTAAGCATATGAACAGCTGAAGGTCTCAATATTATGGTGCAATCATGTAACTGGGATGTCTTTAAAAATCACCTTTCTGAATCCAAGAGGGAGCAAGCCTTGAATTCTGACTCCAGTCGTAACTGACTTAATTTTCACATGTTAGCTCTGCAACCTCACCACTTTTTGAGTTACATCATTTTCTTTTTAACCAAAAATTACCAAACAGTTGTATTAACAGAACTGAGGGAAGACTTAAAATATATGGTAAAAAAAAAAAATTCTCAGCCAAATGATTTTTAAATATCCACTTACATATAAGAAGTAATACAAGTCCTTCTTATGTACTTAAAATCTTTTCCTTATAGATTTTTGTGACATGCACTGTCACAAACTACGAGACTCCTAGTTAATGTGAACTTGAAACAAAATATTTTGATTCCTTCGAAAAATATACTTAAATACACATAAATAAATAAATACACATAAAAAATAAATACAAATTTAGGTTAGCCTTCCCCAATATAATCACAGGGGTTAGTAGGATTTTATTCCTCTTTATTCCCACATGAACTAATATTTTAAAAATCCCTTTGAATTAGAAACTAAGAAAAAGAGGAACAAAAAGAAATTCAGGCCAAGGGAACAGCTGTTACATAACGTGAAGTTACGAGTTCTGCGGCTCAAGGCAGACCACCACCATAGCTGTTTTTAGAGAGCCAGTAAGATGAGCTGGTTTAAGAAAAGTGAAACAGATGTAATGACCACTTTCTTAGGCATCCATGTGTGGGTTTTACAAACTAGGACTGGAAAATTTAAAACTCCAAATCATTTGAAATGGAAATGCTTTCCACACTCGGTGCTGAAGAGCATCAGCAGAAACTTCGCGCCGAGACAGGAGGTCTGTTTGCTGCTGTCAGTTGGTACTTTCTGTCATTAACCAGTCTGGGACTGGCAGCGTGAAGGGGCTATGAGCCTGCTAAGGAAGGGACAGGAAAGAGATGAAAGCATTCAGACTAACTGAAACCCAGCGGTAATGATTTCATGAAAAAGGAGCACGTCCACGGTGACGGATCTGCAGGCAACCCTGGTTCTAAGAACAGAGATCCATCAGCAATTATCCGGGACCAGAGAATGCTCAAACTACCACACAATCGCACTCATCTCACTCTAGTAAAGTAATGCTCAAAATTCTCCAAGCCAGGCTTCAGCAATACGTGAACCATGAACTTCAAGCTGGTTTTAGGAAAGGCAGAGGAACCAGAGATCAAATTGCCAACATTGCTGGATCATGGAAAAAGCAAGAGAGTTCCAGAAAAACATCTATTTCTGCTTTATTGACTATGCCAAAGCCTTTGACTGTGTGGATCACAAGAAACTGTGGAAAATCCTGAAAGAGATGGGAATACCAGACCACCTGACCTGCCTCTTGAGAAACCTATATGCAGGTCAGGAAGCAACAGTTAGAACTGGACATGGAACAACAGACTGGTTCCAAATAGGAAAAGGAGTACGTCAAGGCTGTATATTGTCACCCTGCTTATTTAACTTATAGGCAGAGTACATCATGAGAAATGCTGGGTTGGAAGAAGCACAAACTGGAATCAAGATTTCCGGGAGAAATATCAATAACCTCAGATATGCAGATGACACCATCCTTATGGCAGAAAGTGAAGAGGAACTAAAAAGCCTCTTGATGAAAGTGAAAGAGGAGAGTGAAAAAGTNGGTGTTCATTGGAAGGACTGATACTAAAGCTGAAACTCCAGTACTTTGGCCACCTCATGCGAAGAGCTGACTCATTGGAAAAGACTCTGATGCTGGGAGGGATTGGGGGCAGGAGGAGAAGGGGACGACAGAGGATGAGATGGCTGGATGGCATCACCGACTCAATGGACATGGGTTTGAGTGAACTCTGGGAGTTGGTGATGGACAGGGAGGCCTGGAGTGCTGTGATTCATGGGGTTGTAAACAGTCAGAGATGACTGAACGACTGAACTGAACTGAGAGATCCTCCTGAAACTTCAGGGTAGGTAACTGAGCTTCTAATATAACAACAAGAAGTCAGGGTAACACAGGTATTTAAGGCGACAGGATCAATACCAATTCTACATTGGATGTCACGGTGCTATACTCTCAGCGATTCGTTACACCTCCAGTAAGAATCAGATCAGGGCACCGTGGTATGGGGGCTTCCCACGTGGCACTGGTGGTAAAGAACCCGCCTGCCAATGCGGGAGATGAGAGAGACCGGAGTTCAGTTCCTGGGTGAGGAAGATGCCCTGGAGGAGGGCACGGCAGCCGACTCCAGTATTCTCGCCTGGAGAATCCCACGGGCAGGGGAGCCAGGCAGGCTGCAGTCCACGGGGTTGCAAAGCGTCAGACACGACTTAGCCGCAGCAGCAGCGGTGTAGAGGGGACCAGAGAAGCTGGTCAGCATCAGAGGCCTTGACCTTCCCAACTTCCATAGCCTCAGGCCTCTGGCTGTTCATCCCTGCATCTCAGACCCTCACCTGCAGTGAACACACACACCTTGTCTCGTCTACTTACTGATGTGGGCCAGGGCTCAAGTAAAGGGTGTGAAAGGGCCCTGGGACACACAAGCATTGTCTAACATCAGGCCTTCTCTAATTTCGTGAAAGGCACAGTGATGGGGGTGACCGTAAGCATGGCAGGGATAGAAAGCCCTGGGCCTGCTGGTCTTATGTAGTATTTCAGAGACTGTCCTAATATCTGGCTTTTTTCATTTCCTAATATAAACATCTGCAGCTTGACATGTTAAAAAAGAGAAAAGAATGATCCTTTTTCTAGGTGATGAAAAATCTCTTTAATAAAAGGAATCATCTCCGTGGACATAAGAAGTACGTCTCTTGGAGCTGAAATAACTTGATAAGGAGTGAAAATGTGCCCAGAGGAATAAACAGATGAAGAATGTGGATCTGCATGGCAACAAGTGACGCAGCACTTGCTCAAGAGGAAAGACTCCCAGGGGTGGAACACTGTTCACATAGCCCTTGTAAATATCTCTTCTTTTTATACTCACCGCACGCTGGTGTCATTGTGTACAGCCGAATGAAGAGGGGAACTCCCACTCACCTCTGAAATGCAAGAAGCGCCTTTCTCTGAAGGACCTCCTGCATCCCTCGCAGAGAAGCTAAGGAAAGGGTTCAGTTAGTCAGTGACATGGAGGTCAGGGAGTTTTCAACAAATACGAAAGAAACATCACAAAACCACACATTTGACTGATTAAGAGCCACGGATTCTGGGTGCCTCCATGCCCAGGGTGCCCGGCGCTACAGAGGATGGCAAAGGCCAGGTCAACTGAGGTCCTTACGCTTGGGCATAACTCTGCAACCATGCCAAGGGGGGGATGGGCGGTGGCTGGTCAGTCTCGGTACCCCCAGGAAAAGGGGCCCATCTTCCAAAGACCAGCTGGGAATTCCAGAGAGGAAAACATTCTCAAGGGCAGGCGTGTGATCCCCAGGTGAAGCGAGACTCTGCCAAAATGGACCAGGAGAGATTCAAGCACCAGTGGGTGGATTAGACAGTCTTCAGAGAGCCTTCTGGCACCAAGAACCAAGGACGCCAGCCTAAGGCCATGAAAGACCAGTTTAATTCAGGTGGGCAATGCCCAGGACCTCTGATATCTTGATGTGAACCCCAGAGACAGACCAGGCAAGCTCAATAGTGAGACTAAATCAGCTCAGCCCTTCCCCTGGATACAGCACATGAGAAGGGGCACCTCAGGATCTGGTAGAAACTGAAAAGATACTTCTTGCTGCAACAGCAGAAACAGTCCTGGAGGAGCCTGCTCATGGTTGCCTCTGGAGATGGCCCTTGTCTAACGAATCCAGCAAGGCAGAGCCCATCCTGACATCGCTCTGAGGATGGCGGAGGGCTGCCAGAACTGGGCGTAGCTGAAACCCATGGCTAACTCAGAACAAGAGAAAGTGAGCTAGAGGGAGGCAGAGGGTGAGCCAGGGGAACCATGGACACAGATGAACCCAAGAGGGCCATGCGACTCACCCAGAGTTACAGGGCTCATCAGGGGTACAGACCAAACCAAGAATTTACATGGATAAACACAAGGTATTTAATTTCACTTCACTGAAAGTCTGCTACAGTTAAAAAATGTTTTGGGTATTGCCAGGATATCAAGTGCATATGAAAAATTAGCAAAAATTCCATTACTGAAAATCAATGGATATGCAAAATTTCTCCAGGATCTTTGATATTTTAGAGCAGAGGAAAGAAATATTTGGGGTTACACTCTAGCAATATTATGAAGGAAAAAAAGGAAATGATGCTAGGGCAGCATTTTCTCTCAAGGGGGCTGTGATTTCTGGGGACACATGAAGGGCTCCCCTGTGGCTGGCAAAGTTCTATCTCCTGAGCAGGGTGGTGACTGTAAGAATATTTTCCCTTATACTAACTTATTGAGTTAGATAATCATTTTTTAGATTTTTTTTTTTTTTGGTATCTGTGTTATATTTCACAGCAAAACATTCAAGAAATAATAGAGAGAGTTCATAAAAACAATTTATCAATTGACCCTTTCTGCAAACATTGACTTGAAAACCTCATTAAGTGCAGAAAACATACTTAAGACTTTTTTTTAGCCAAGAACACATCTACTGAAACAGTGAATACGTCCAGAATGTACAGAGTCACTGCCTGTACTGTGCGCCCCTGGATACACACGCGCATGCCTGTGAGCTAAGACGTGCAAGTGGAGGGGCCGGGCCCTGAGAAGCCAAGGTGGGCTTTCTGGGGAAGGTGAGCCCCGAACACTCCTGCATTCTTGGGCCTAAGACCAACATCCCTTCACACAGGGTGGGCTCGGCCGGGGCTGGGGCACAGCTGGCTGCAGGCCAGGGGGTTGCGTTGTCTCTCGTAGACCCCCCACATCTGCCAGCGGGGCTCCATCAGCACACGACTCCGTGAAGAGGGGCCGGGCCGTCATCGCCCGCTCCCCTCCCCGTCTCTGCCCTGTCTGAGCAAAGAGGACACCGGGGGCAGCGACCCCAGACAGGGGGACCCGCCCTGTGCACTCTGGAGACTCGGGGCAGCCGTGGTGCCGCCAGCCCCCGTGGGCAGCCCCACTCACCGTCAGTGGCCTGCAGACTGTAGGTCAGCCCCAGGGCCAGGTAGCCTTTGGCCTTGAACTCTGACGTTTTCTCTCCCGCATCAACCACCGTTTTGGCAAACTTCTCGGCTTCTTCCAACTGAAAAACCAGATCGGTCAAAATCAACAGCAACCTGCAGACTGTCTAATGAGAGTTCCCCAAACATCTGCTGCCAAGACAGCTTCTGATGAGTCACTGGTAAGTGAGTCCCCAGCCTCAGAGCCGCTCTGGAGACTGCTTTCTTACCTTGAGCCTCGCAAACAGGCCCTAGGACCACCACGTGGCCTTTTCCCTTTAAACTAGCCCGTCTTGCTTTCCGCCTCTTTCCCAAGGCCCCTTTCACGCTCTGAGGGGCTAGTCCGTCTCTGCTCTTCCCCAGCTGGCTCTGTGGCTGGGCTGCGCTGGGCACTCAGAAGTTACATACGTCTGTATGCGTGATTTGTAAAGAACAAAGGTCTTGAAATGTTTTGTGCTTCAGTCTTTCCTTTTTAGCATGATACAAAGAGTCCTTTAGGCTTGGATTTTCTCTCCTATAAGCTGTCAAAAATTTCAAAACTCCACCTATTTATTTTTTTGAGTTGGCCGGAAAGTTCGTTCAGGCTTTTGTACGCACAGGTCAGAACCCCGAGTGAACTTTTTGGCCAGCCCCATACACTACACAAGGCATGGTGCTCACCCCAGCAGCTTCCAATGGGAAAGCAGTGCAGCCGCAAACCGCACCCGCAGTAAGGCGACCTTCTGCACGCCTCACCAGAGACGAAAGTGGCAGGGTTGTTCCTTTGGAGCGTGGTAAGCAACCGATGTCATCGAAGCTGGGGGCCAGTACCTGGATGACAGCTGATTACACTCTTTCCTTCTGCGGTATTTTGACATTTTAATAATAAAAATATTAAAAAAAACACAGAAATGACTTGCTATTCTCATCTTGAGAAAAGGTTTACTTAAGGCGCCATGGAGATGAGCAACGCCGTGGCCGGGGGCTGTGAGACAGAGTCAGAGCTGGAAGCCGGCTGTTCTCGGAGCAAAGGCCGGCCCGGCCCTGGCCTCTCAGAATCTGCCTGCTTGCCCCCTCGCTCGCCACGCCAAGCTGCCGGAACCTGCGTGGGCCACACGACGCCTTGACAGCTGTGTTTCAGGTAAGAACCTGCTCTTTCAAAATGCCTTTTTTCTTCCACATTTCCTGCCTCCCCCCACCTCCAACTCCCCCTCCGCTGGGTGAGAACAAACGGAAAAAGCAAGCGATGAGGACCATGCCAAAACCCTTAGCCAGAGCCTCTGGCTTGCTTGGGCCACTTCTCATCGCTAACCTCGACCTGGAGTTAGAGGAGGGCGTCAGACCCCACCCCCCGTGGCAGTCATCTGTCCACCATCTCAGCAACAGCCTGAGTTTCCCAGTGTCTGCTCAAATGGTACATTTTTGGGGAAGTGCACCGAACCAATGGACGTGAGCTTGAGCAGACTCGGGGAGTCAGGGAAGGACAGGGAGCCCTGGTTTGCCGCAGATCCCGGCGTCACAGAGTCGGACACGAACAACAACTGTCGCAGATCAGGCTCTTCCCAAATTCTGACCCGAACGAGGACGTCTGAGAGGAGAGCCTCGGTGCAAGGAGCGGGTGAGGGGCTGGGCTCACACACAAGCTAAAGCGGAGGCGACTCGGCTTCAGAGAAGAGCTCAGGCGAAGAGGGAACCGCGGAGGCACCAGCCCTTTCCGCTCCTGCATCTGCGTCCCGGTTCGACCTCACCGTTTCTCCCTCTGAAGCACATGCCCATGAAGCAGCAGCGCCTGGGCTTTTACTGATTCCCGAAGTCCCTGGGGTGGGAGCTAAGGCCTGGGGAGGCCAGTGGCCCAGGCCAGGAGCCCGGGGCTCGAGCAGCCTTGCTTGCGCGCAGCCAGGGAATTCCTCTCCACCCAGATGAAGGAGAAGGCTTACGGGCACTCACCCAGTGCAGGGAGCCCACGCACAGCTTGGCGGCCAGCAGCGGGATGGTGGCGTCGTCCGGCTTCAGGCGGATGCACTCCTTCAGCACCTTCACGGCCCGCGCGGACTTGGCGAAAGGAGAGCGTCTCTGTGAGACTCAGCGTTTCTGAGCAGAACCAAAAACTGAAGTCTTCCCAGAGGGGTTTCTGGTGAGGACACCCTCTAAATGAGGTTTTCCAACTTGGGCCCAACCGAGCAGGGGTCTGGGGATGGTGGTAACCAGGGTTGGAACTTTGGGGAGACTGGGGAGTAAACTGTGGTCAAGGCAAGTGAAACTGCTTCCCTGGAATCGTTGCCCTCGCTTTATTCCCTACTTGGGTAGTCGCTGTAAAAGTAAGGAAAAGAAGACAGCGGAGGTTTATGGTATTATAAAAAATCAACTACCCAACTTAAAACGTGTGTCTGTCTATGTGTTAGTCATCAGTCGTGTCTGACTCTTTGCGACCCCATGGACTGTAGCCCACCAGGCTCCTCCGTCCATGGGATTCTCCAGGCAAGAATACTGGAGCGGGTTGCTATTCCCTTCTCCAAGAGATCTTCCCGACTCAGGGATCAAACCCGGGTCTCCTGCACTGCAGGCAGACTCTCTACCATCTGAGCCACCAGGGAAGCCCGATTTAAAGCGTACCATACAAAATCTCTGTCTCCACTTGCCCCCCAAAATCTTGTGTCTCAGACTTGACTATTTACTAAAGGGCCCAAATTAACAAGAAAAACAGTGGCCACTGTCTTTATTGAGAGTGTTCGTGCAAGGACTATTTTAAGCACCTTGTGAGTGTCATCTCACTGCCTGATGACAAGTCTGTGAAGCTGGTACCACATTGGTCTTTGGGGTAGACACTAAGGGACCCGCCGGGGGGCACGTGGGAGAGCGCGGCACCAGGCCCCCCTCCACAGTCCTTGCTTTCAACCACACACAGCCTCGTACCATGTCTTGCTAACGATAATTAATAGACGTGCCCCTCCAGGAACGGCTGACACTCTTAGACGAGTGAAAGGGGTCAGTGTGAAGCACCGACCTTAGTTTAAGCCATATCTTAATAAAGTTACAACAACTAGAAAAAATGCAAGAATTTCAAAGTTTTTCTTCTCAGTGATGTTGCCATGTTGGCCCCCAAATAATTAAACGTGACCATTCATTTCTGAATGACCACAGGGGAGTTTCAGAGAACTGGTGCAGATGTCTACCGGGCCCCACCTCATCCCGTGAAGGCCAAGCTAAGCATGGGCGCGGGGGACTGCGTGTCGCAGGGGGAGACTCACTTTCCCAGCAGCCATGAGTGACAGAGCGAACTGGTACCAGAGGTGGAACTCCGCGAAGGCGAACTTCATGGCTCTCTCTAAGCACTGGCTCGGAAAGAAGGAGGCAGACAGGCGGGGTGAGCTGCCGGCACCCCGGCTGGACAGGCGTGAGCGTGTGTCTTGCACACGGAGGCATCCCGCCAGACCTGCCTCCTGGAGCGCCGAGCGCACCCTCCCGCAGCGAGCGCCCCGCGGGCCCCCAGCCGCACACTGAGCCAGAGGCCGGGACGGTCTGCAGCTGGCTAACACAGCCTTTTCTGGTTCAGTCTCAGCGTATTTTATTTACAGTCCATTATATGCAGCTTAGTGTATAGTTCTGAGAGTTTGGACAAACGTATATAACACGGAAACCACCAATACAGACTAAATGAACTGCAGTCCCATCTGCCATCCCCCCAAATTCTCCCGTGTCTTTTGCAGAGAAACTGTTCCGGCACTGCCTCCGCTCCCCGCCCCCCAACCCCCCACACTTCAAGACTGGAACTTACATTTGTCCTTATGACTTTTCCTTTGCAAGAAATGTCATAGAAATGAAATCACGCAGTATGTAGCTATTTGAGTGTGGTTATTTCCATTTAGGATAACGCATATGACATTCATCTCTCTGTACAACACAACCCTTGATCCCAAGGAGCTTTTCATGTGGTACAGGAAAGAGGAAGGCACAGTAAACTGCTCAAACGCAAGGTCCTGACGCACAAGGCTCCCGAGAGGAGGAAACGGAAAGCCCTGGGAAGGCGGTCTTGGGGAACAGGAACGGCATCCTGGAAGGATGCACTTGAGCTGGGCTTTCACGGATGAGAAGGGGAAGCACGCAGCTGGGATTTGGAGCTGGTACTTCCGGGCGTCCCAGTGGCTCAGTCAGTAAAGAATCCGCCTGCAGTGCGGGAGACCTGGGTCGGGAAGATGCCCTGGAGAAGGAAATGGCAACCCACTCCAGCATTCTTGCCTGGAGAATCTCATGGACGGAGGAGCCTGGTGGGCTACAGTCCACGGGGTCACAAGAGTTGGACACGACTGGGCGACTAAACCACCGCCACTCCCGGAAGAGGGCGGGCACGCAGACATGGAGGCAGGAGCGCACACCTCTCCGGCAGCCCCGGAGCCCTCAGCGTGCTGGGGGCAGGCAGCCCGGTGCGAGCTGCCGAGGGCTCCGGGGCTGGAGGCAGGCGTGGCTGGGGCTGCGGCGCTGAGCGTCCCACGGGCCTCGCCTCCTCTGACTGCCCCTCCCTCCCCACCCAGCCTCGCTCCCCTGCCTCTGTGCTCCCAAAGTTCACCCCTGTGTTAATGCTGCATCCTCGCCCACCCGCCTCAGCCCAGCCCAGCTGCACTCTGAGAAAGTACCCAGGGCAGAGATCCTGGCTCCCATCTCTCTCGGGGCAGAGCTACAAATCCAGGCCACCCAGACAATGAGGAGCCTCTGGTTTCCACACAGAGTGGCACGGCCACCCCAGAACTTCAGGGAGATCGCGGGTGGGGAGGGGTGCACACCAGGGCGGGGAAGGCCAGCCCTAGGTAGACGCGGGGGCCGGGGCCTTTAGGGCCAAGCACGGAGCTGAGGAATGTGGCTCCAGTCAGCATCAGCAAGTGGGAGCACTCTAGGAAGGAGCGGGGCTGGCGAGACGGGGGGAGGGGACCCCAAGGTGTCCGGCCTGCATGTACAATGAGCACACCTATGGCACAGAAGGCGTGTGTGTGTGTGTGTGTGTGTGTGTGTGTGTGTTCATCAGAGGGAAGGACAGAGAAAGAGACAGAGAGAAAGGCACTCTAGAATTAAGGGAGAACGTGGAGGCAACCTGAGCGGGGCAAGTAGGCAGAGGAGAAACGAGATAAGCCAGAGGCCCAGGCCCCCAGAACAACGGGCCCTGGGGCGAGGCCTTCCCGCCAGGAGGCAGGTTCTGCAGGGTGCAGAGGAGCGGCCCTTGGACCCGGAGACGCAGCTCAGCCCGTTTCTTCTCTAAAGATGGAACGAGCCAGCTGCTGGGAGGAACGGAAAGGAACAGGGCTAGGAGCTTCCAGAATGAACAGAGCGGCAGCACCCTGAGGGAGCGGACAGCGCCCTCGGAGGCTCTGGCCACGGCGCCCACGGCAGCCTGTGGCCGCTTCTCTGCAGTGAAGCCCCTCGAGGCTCGGGGGCAGGAGAAGGCAGGCGGTACTCAGGAGGAGCGGAGACGAGGAGGGGGCGTGCTCAGCGTCCGACCCTCCCTGACCCAGGGACTGCAGCCCACCAGGCTCCTCTGTCCACAGGACTTTATCAGGGAAGCCGCAGCGGCTCAGCGGTAAAGAACCCACTTGTGATGCAGGAGACCTGGGTTCGATCCTGGGTCAGGAAGATCCCCCGGAGAAGGGAGTGGCAACCCACCCCTGCATTCTCGTCTGGGGAATCCCATGGACAGAGAAGCCTGGCGGGCTACAGTCCATGGGGTCACAAGAGTCGGACACGACCGAGCGACTAACACAGCCGTTACAGGATGTGAGATGGACACTGCCCTTCATTGTGACCACACTGGAGACACACCTAACCCAAGTCTCAGGGCTTCCACGCGACTCCACCTGCACCAGGATGTCGGCAGGAGTTGAAGGGAGGAGCGCTCAGCGGGCACACACTTTGCCCTCGGCCCAGGACACAGACTCCACACTGGAGGTGGGGCGGCCAGGAAGCGAGAGCCCTGAAGACAGACGTGCCTCTCCGGGATGCCCGAGCAGAGAGACGGGCGGGCCCTGGGCCGCAGGGCACTGCAGACGTGCCTCTCCGGGATGCCCGAGCAGAGACGGGCGGCCCGGGGCCGCGGGGCGCTGCAGACGTGCCTCTCCGGGATGCCCGAGCAGAGAGACAGGCGGCCCGGGGCCGCGGGGCGCTGCAGACGTGCCTCTCCAGGATGCCTGAGCAGAGAGACGGGCGGCCCGGGGCCAGGGCGCTGCAGACCTCCTGCCGTGCGGAGGAAATTAACTTGCACTCGGTTAAGGCACTATCACCTTGTTAGTTGCTTCCGGATTCCCCTCTCACTAACACAGACACCGAACGGCAGAGCTGCTCCACTACGTGGACGAGCAACGAGCATGCACGACTGCGCCTTCAGGAAGAGCAGGAGGGGAAACGAGAGGGAGGCAGCTCGCTGAGAAGGTCGAGCAGGCAGGATGGGGTGCTGGGGGCAGACTCGGCCCAGGTGTGGGGTGGTACGGCCAGGGAAACGCGGGGAGGCCGGGGGTCACGGAGAAGTGAGAAGTCAACAGGACCTGGAAACTGATTTAGGGAAGGGGGTGAGGGATGAGAATGATGGTCGCGCCGACGGAATGGGGCAAAGGAGGCAGTGTGTGCGGAGGAGGAGGCGGACGGTGATCAGAGAGGAGGTGTGCCAACAGCTCCGCTCAGCGAGGCCACTGCAACACAGCCACTAATGCTTAGGTGTATGTGCAGAAACAGTCAAGTGTCTGAGTGCTCTTCTTCCTCCTTTGCTAAGGTGAATGACAAATATCAACTGTCTCCCTGATAAACAAAAGGAGCTCATAGCTGAAACAGTCTGTTCTGAACCAAAAGGCCAGATGCTATAAACAACCGTGCATCCTTGCTTTCTTCTGCGACAGAGGCTAATGCACTCATCGTCCTCAGTGAGAAACGTTCACGGAAGCTTGACTGGTACAGAGCTCCATTCCAGGTGCACCAGGGGAACACCAGCCCTCATAAAGAGTCTCAGGGCCGCCAGGGAGCTCGGGAAGCACCTAGCTGAGGTCCTCAAAGGAGAGGCTGCCAATCAATCACCTCAAAACTCTTCTTTTGGCTTTCACGCGGAGAAACTGGGGGAAGGACACCCTGGATAAAAGGGGCACAGACCCTCCCTTCCCGGCAGCCAAGCCTAAGGGTGAACGAGAAGGAAAGAGATAGGAGTGTGTCATGTGACCTGAGTACGGCCAGTCAGGTGCTCCCGCTAGAGAGCTGCCTCCAGAGGTCAGGGCAGGGGAGCGGGCTGCGGGAAGCTGGTTTCCGTGGCTGGGCCTGGGGCCACGATAGCAGCCAGGTCGGTGGAAGCCCTCCAGACTTAACCGTATCCTCCCAAGCTGGGGCGGGAGCCTCCTTAATTTCCGTTCACTCCTGATCTTCAGCCTTCTGTGGATTCTGGGTGCTAAACGGTTTGCACCGGTAGATGCCTTTCCTGCTTGAAAGAACGAGTTGGGCTCTGTTACCTACAACCTTGTCATGGGTTCCAAGATCACTGCAGATGGTGACTGCAGCCATGAAATTAAAAGATGCTTGCTCCTTGGAAGAAAAGCTATGACGAACCTAGACAGCATATTAAAAAGCAGAGACATTACTTTGCCAACAAAGGTCCATCTAGTCAAGGCTATGATTTTTCCAGTAGTAATGTATGGACATGAGAGTTGGACCACAAAGAAAGCTGAGCACTGAAGAAGTGATACTTTTGAACTGTGGTGTTGGAGAAGATTCTTGAGAGTCCCTTGGACTGCAAGGAGACCCAACCAGTCCATCCTAAAGGAGATCAGTCCTGAATATTCATTGGAAGGACTAAAGCTGAAGCTGAAACTCCAATACTTTGGCCACATCGTTCAAAGAGCTGACTCATTGGAAAAGACTCTGACGCTGGGAAAGATTGAAGTCAGGATGAGAAGGGAACGACAGAGGCTGAGATGGCTGGATGGCATCACCAACCGGATGGACATGAGTTTGAGCAAGCTTCGGGAGTTGGTGATGGACAGGGAGGCCTGGCGTGCTGCAGTCCATGGGGTCGCAAAGAGTGGGACACGACTGAGCAACTGAACTGAACTGAAGGCCAGGAAGGTGTACCCAGGCTCCACTTAGAACAAGCCCTACCTCCCAGCCCCCAGCAGGCAGTTGTACTGCTTCTGCCTGAGAACCTTCCAGAACAGGAGAGTCACCTGAACAGCAGCCAGAAACAAAGAATCTAGGCTTCACCACAGATTAAGTGTGTGAACTGGGGCGAATACCCAGATTCCTCATTCTAAAACGGGAAATACAACAGTAAGTGATGTAAAAAGTATCAGGAAGATTAAACTAGTTAATACATAATAAGCAACAGTACTTCAGGCCCAGGCTAGCGGATTAGCTACTATCTTTTTTTTTTTTTAAGGAATACTCTTAAATTAAGAAAGAAAAGGTAACATGATGCCTATCACTTTATCCAAATTTAATATATGAAAATTCAAACTTATAATACATTGTATCAGAAATAAGTATTTAGTTTATAAAATGTTTCCTCATTTGAGGAAAAAATTCAGACTGAGGGCCTTGAAAATAATGTACAACTTTACAGACCAACCGAGAAGGCACGTTTGTGATGAGTGTGCACTCAGTCGTGTCCGACTGTTTCTGACGCCATGGACTGTAGCCTGCCAGGCTCCTCCGTCTGTGGGATTCTCCAGGCAAGAACACTGGAGTGGGCTGCCATGCCCTTCTCCAGGGGATCTTCCTGACCCAGGGATAGAATCCCTGTCTCCTACGTTGGCAGGCAGATTCTTTACCGCTGAGCCATCAGGGATGCCCCATATCACTTGTTAAGGAAATAATAAAGTGTATACTCTAGCTTCCAGGTGGAGCAGTGGTTTGATCCCTCGTCAGGAAGAGCCCCTGGAGAAGGGAATGGCAGCCCACTCCAGTGTTCTTCCCTGGAGAATCCCACGGACCGAGAAGGCTGGTGGGCTACAGTCCATGGGGTTGCAAAGTGTCAGACACGACTGAGTGCCTAACACTTCCAATAAGTGGTATGGAGTGAATGTTTGTGCCCCCCTAAAATGCATATGTTGAAACCTAACCCTTAATGCCCTGGTCAGAAGGGTGGAGCCACAGAGAGATCCCTTGCTCCTTCAGACACGGTGGGCAGTCTGCAACCCGGACGTGAGCCTTTACTAGACAGCCAATTTGCCAGTCATGATCTTGGACTTCCCAGACGCCAGAACTACAAGAACTAAACGCTTTTTGTGCACAAGCAACCCAGCCTGCGGTACTCTGTTACTGCAGCCCAGACGGCTGAGGCCACAAGCTCTTGGCTAACGCTGCAGCCAGGCGCTGTTCTGACTGCTTATGAGAACTGCCCCATCCTGGTCAGGTGCCCCGCTAGGTCCAACAGACGGTTGTTCAGTCGCTGAGTCGTCTCTGGCTCCTTGCGACCCCATGGACTGCAGCACTGTCTGCTGGAGTTTGCTCAGACTCACGCCCATCGAGTCATGATGCCGTCCACACAGTGCTGTTCCACTCTCAGAGGCGCCGGGGCTCCGAGCGCGGGGAGAGCAGGATCTACGCCCAGCGGTCTGCTGCGGAGCTGGGGCCACAGCTCCCCCTGCCTCTGAGAGCTCCTTACAGACGAGCCGCTCGAACGGCTGGGCCCCCTCTCACCGCATAAAGCAAAGTTTGGATAAATAAAAGGCTCCTAAAAATGCCACATGTTCCCTGAACTATTTCTGAGATTCAGCTATATATATATATTAGTGCTGACGGAGCCCTTGTTTCCGCGTCCTCTGAGGACTGGGGTCTTTTCAGCTTGCAGGATTTTCAAGAAACTACAGATCTCACGGTGTCTGCTAGTACCGCAGTGCCATCTCAAAGGCGCACAGTTTGATAAAGACAGGCCGTGGTTTCCTGTATGTGCACCTTTCTCAGGCTTCCCCCAGCTCAGACCCCTTCCTCGTTACTGTAACAACACACATTCCAGGATAAGCTGTAGGGGTGTTACAAAGAGAGACAGAAATGCAAGCCAACAGTTACAAATTAACCCTTTGCCCTGATTCCGAAACATCCGAGCTCTGGCTTCACAGCGGATGGCTCTGTTCTCCTGAAGGCTCTTGGCAGCCTTTCTGAGAGCTGGCTCGGAAAAAGTGCCCAGGCAGCTCCAGCTGGCCCTGAGGTCCTGACGCCAAGCATCCCGCTAAGCCACGGAGCGTGTCCTCCTCTTCGTGCCTGTGAATGCTGAGATTACGTAAGCCTCTCAGCGGCTCAGGTCAGCAGCGTGCGTGCACGCTTGGTCACCTGTCGCGTCCGACTCTCTGCAACCCCGTGGACAGTAGCCCACCAGGCCCCTCTGGCCATGGGATTCTCCAGGCCAGAATCCTGGGGTGGGTGGCCAGGCCCTCTCAGGGCATCTTCCTGACCCAGGGCCTGAACCAGCGTCTCCTGCATCGCAGGTGGAGTTCTGTACCGCTGGCCGCCAGGGAAGCCCACAGGTCAGCATCACGAAGGAAACCCTCTTCCAGAGCACGCATCGAGGTGCAAGGGCACTTGGGGTGTCACTGGGCATTTGTCATCCACAGCCTCTGCTCCTGAGACCAGGTGTTTCTCACCTTGATTCTGTTTAACTGTACCTTTTAAGCATCCTAATCATATCTGTATGTGATAGAGTAAAAATTTCCAGTTTCCTCCTTCTTAAAAATTTTTATTACTGAAAAATTTCAAACTAAGACAAAGATGGGGAAATAACAAAATAAAACCCCACGTACCTGTCACCTTATTTCAACTATCAACTCAATTCCCAATCTTTTTTTTTTGAATATTTATTTATCTGGCTGCACTTGTCTCAGTTACGACGTGTGGGGTCTAGTTCCCTGACCCGGGATTGAATGCACTTGTCTCAGTTATGACGTGTGGGGCCTAGTTCCCCGACCAGGGATTGAATGCACTTGTCCTAGTTATGACGTGTGGGGTCTAGTTCCCCGACCAGGGATTGAACCCGGGCTGCTGTCTCGGGAGTGCAGGCTTAGCCACCAGACCACCAGGGAATGCCCTCAATTCTAAATCTTGTTTCATGCATATCCCTAACACATTTCTCCCCAACATATTATTTTGATGCAGACCATAGCATAACATCTTATCCATAAATTTTAAATTTCCAGGTTTAATAAAGTNAGAGGGTTCAGCAATTACCTTCCCAGCCCAGTGACACGAACCGGGTGCGTGGCAGTGACAGCTGTATGATACCACGAGCAAGGAAAAGCCAAGGTCTATTTTTGGAATTCGAGGGTGAGCTTCAGCCTCCAAAAACCCATGGGGGAGGGGGGATGGATAAAATAATCAGATACCCCTCAAATTTAGCCTGGAGCTGAAGTCTGAAATCCATCACTATTAAAATAGGACAAATAGCGAGTGAACTTCCTTATTCACCTTTGTGGACGTGATGGGCCTATCCTAAAAGTTCTCGTAACCTAGATTCTTCAGCCAACCAAGTGGGAAGGTTTTCTTTGCTTCATCGTCGTTACTTAATGAGTCAAGTGATCATTGTGACTCCCGGCAGCTGTGTGACAATTTTTAATAATTGAACATGGTATATGGTATTTCATTTTTTTAACATTAGCAATAAAAAACTAAGCAATTTAGATTTTTTAGACCATTATCTTAAATCCATGGACTGACACGATCCGAGAACGTGCTGACCTTTGACATGATCTCCTCCTGCTCACACTTTACTAAGGATGTGGAAACGAAGCCTCGGAGAAGAGACAGAGCCTGCCCAGGGTCACACAGCAGCAGACCTGAAATTAGAGTCCAGGTCTCACGGCGCTCAGCGCAGAGCCCTTATTTCTAAATTAACTAACTACATTGATCAAAGTACAAATCAAAGTACAGTTCAAGAGATCAACTCTACAAAGAGTCTGGGGCCAAGAAAAGCTTCTACAAAGGCAGCTGATGGGACTCTCAGCTACAAATAAAAGTCCTCCCACCCAGCTTGAGAAAATATAGACAACATCCGTCAAGGCTTGCTCAAGTTTTCTCCCCTTAAATTGGAAATAAAATTGAGCTAACCCCACACCACGCCCCCGCTTCCCGTTTCTCTTTTCGCCCTGTAACAGTGACGCGGCAGAGGAGCTTCTAGCTCTGCTGCTTTGGCAAATGCTTAAATTGGAGGCCGCCGCTGCCCCTGGCCACAGTGGGGGGAGTAGAGAGGGGGCTGTTTCTCAAAGGTCACCCGCTTCATTACAGCGCATGAACACTGGCCGCCACCCTCCGGCACGCTCTCCCTTCAGCTATACGGAGCAACTGGATCACGTCTGCACGGCGGTGACCCTGGAGTTTAAGTGCTTTTATTTAGAGTCTATTAATGGAAGAGGCGGGCTTCCCAGGTGGCTCAGCGGTAAAGAAGCCGCCTGCCAATGCAGGAGACATGGGTTCAGTCCCTGGTCTGGGAAGACTCCCCTGGAGAAGGAAATGTCAACCCACACCCGTACTCACACCTGAAAAATGCCACGGGCAGAGGAGCCTGGCAGGACACAGGCCATGGGGTCGCAGAGTCAGACACGACTCAGCCACGGGACAGCGGCAACAGCAGAGGAGGACGCAGCCCGCTTCCACCTGGAAACTCACCCGCCTGGCCTTGCTGTGGACGCTAGTGTTGTTGGGCACACAGTTCTAGACTGACCGTGGAATGTATTTTCTCAGTTTTTCTGTTTTCCATTGTAACTGCTGCTTTGTTTTCAGTCAACTTGTCATAACTTAAAAAGTACTCTTTAACCTACAGGTGCTTTTTTCCTATTTTTGTTATTTTTATGAGAACAGTGATTTTGTGGGTTTTGTTTGTTTGTTTGTTTACTCTATATCATCAAAATCCAGAATAATGTCTCATGATAGCTTCTCAATAAATACTTCTTGAATGAAAACAAAACAAAACAAAGTTTGCACAGTGAGTGAAGGGTCCCCAGGGCTCTGCCCAAATACTGCTCCATTCTTTCACTAAGTAGCTCTCTGCTATTCTTATAAATGAGCCACTTACTCAAGAAACGGGCGTTTCCTTCCTCAGCCTCCTCCCTCCTCCACTGCAGTCACCGTCTGGCCTGTCCATCTCCCCCGGCTCCGACCACCGGGACTTCAGAGCGCCCCGAACACGTGCGAGACCCAGGGAGGGGAGTAAGGGGGCCCAGGTTCTCCCCAGGGCTGTGGCTTATACCAAACAGGTGCTCGATGAGTGCTTGAATACAGATCCAGCGTCAGGATCTGTTCTTTCAGGTGGCCTGTAAGGTGTGTGTATGTGGCGGGGGAGGGGCCGGGGCGGGGGGCTGGCACAGACAGACAAGGAGGCGTTGTGAGAAGCGCAGCGAAAGACAAGGAATCCAGAGTTGATGCCAGAACAGAAACAATGAAGAGTCAAAGCAGTCCTGAAAAAGAGCAACACTGGAAAACACAGCTTCCCATTTTTACAGCTTATCAGAAAGCCACGGCAACGAAAACAGTGTGGACTGTCGTAAGAATCAGCATACAGACCGACAGGGCAGAACGGAAGCCTGGAGATAAACCCACACAGCTGCTGCCTCACGGGCTGTTGACAAGGGCACCAAATTCAACCGATGGGGGAAAGAACAGCCTCTGAGACAGTGTTGCCAGGAAAACTGAATTTCCACACGTAAAAGAATGAAGCTGGAGCCCCACCTGACACCATATACAAAAATTAGCTCAAAATGGGTCGACAAGCTAAACATATGAGCAAAATCCATAGCTTCTTAAAAGATTAAAAAAAACCATAAAATCCTTATAGGAAAATGTAGGTAAAAATCTTCATGACCTTGGATTTGGCAATGGATTCTCAGGTAGGACACCAGAGCAAGAGCAACAAAAGAAAAAAAATCAGTACACGGGGCTTCATTGGAATTGGGAACTTGTGTGCATCAAAGAACATTATCAAGAAAGAAGACGACAACCTGCTGAACGGGAAAATATGTTTGCAAATCATACATCTGCTGAGACTCTCACCTATACTGAATAAAGAACTCCTATAACTCAACAACAAAAAGACAAACAACCCAACTTAAACACAGGCAAACCTCCTGAACAGATGTCTGTCCAGACAAGACACACAAATGACGAGTGTGCACGTGAAAAGATGTTCAACATCATTAGTCAGCAGGCAGACACACAGTGAGGTGCCGTTTCCATTACTAGAATGGCTATAATAAAATGAACAAAAAAAAAAAAAAATAACAAGTGTTGGTGAGGAATCTGAATCTTTGTGCCTTTCTGTTTGGAATGCAAAATGGTACAGCTGCTGTGAAAGACAGTTCGGTCGTTCTTCAGAAAGTTAAAAAAGAATTACCATATGACCTGGCAATTTTACTCTTGACTATAAGAAAACAGGAACTTAGACACGTGTCTACCAGTGTCCATAGCAGCATTATTCACAGTAGCTAAAGTGTGAAAACAACCCACGTGTCCATCAGTAGAAGAAAGAACAGAGTGTGGCATACACACAGTGGGACACTTCTCAGCTGTAAAGAGGAGTGAAGCTCGATCCACGCTATCAGACATATCATTACGACATAGTCGAACTGTGAAAACACTGGACCACCCGAACTCAGCCAGAAACAAAACATCAGTATTGCGTGATTCCATGTATATAATGTACCCAGAATAGGCAAGATTCATAGACACAGAAATCGGCTTAGAGGCGCCAGGCTACGGAAGCTGCGGGAATGGGGAGCATTGCTTAGCAGATAACGAGTTTCTATTTGGGATGAAGATCAAGTTTGGAAACAGACATGATAGCTACACAGCGCTGTGAATTTAGTTAATGCCGCTGAATTATACATGTTTAAAAGGTTAATATGGCATTAAGGCAAAAAATTTTTTCCTTGAGGGCCGTAAGAAGAGAACAATGAAGCTTAATTCAAAAACATATTCCTATTGGTGGGGCTGTAGGTACCAGTGGCCATGCAGTGGCTGAGATTCTTCGGGGCAGGACTGTCAATAAAAATGATGTAGCTGATCCCTCTTGAGGATGACCCCCAAAGCTGGACCAGAGCTGGGATCTGTACCAGTCAGCGCTCTGCCCCAAGTGGGGCCCACCTCTTCCTCTGGGACCCAGTTCCCAAGTAAACGACCTTCAACCTTTGGGCCAACCTCTGGAAGCCACACTCATTGCACATCCAGGGACAGTTTACCCCCAAACCAAAGAAAAGCAGGATGAGAATGTCCACTGGTTTTGAAGGCCTGGGTGATTCAGCAAGTTGCTATTGGGTACCTGCAATACACCAAGGCTTCCCCGGTGGCTCAGCAGTAAAGAATATGCCTGCAATGCATGGAGGAGGCGTGGGAGACGAGGCTTTGATCCCTGGGTCAGGAAGATCCCCTAGAGAAGGAAGGGCAGCCCACTCCAGTATTCTTGCTGGGAAAATCCCAGGGACAGAGGAGCCTGGTGGGCTCCAGTCCACGGGGTCGCAAAGTCAGACATGACTTAAGTGACTGAGTACATAAACCAAACAGCCTGTCTTCCTGTCCCAGAAGCCTGTGGCTCCCAGTCCACCAGGCCGCCCTAGTGCCTTCCGGAGGCCCTGGCACGCAGGTCAAGGCTGGGTTTCTGCAGAGTGGGGCGGCTGACAGACCAAACGCCAACGTAAACCAGCAAACGGTGGCCAGTTAAGCAGCTTTAGTTAGACCTTCAAGTGTTTTTCACGAGGCTCCCTGATTAAATAAGTGTTTGGGGGGTAGGGATGTGTAAATGTCCCTTTGGTACTAGCCAGACATTTCTACCCACAGAACTACAAGAGTTGTTGAGATTTACCAAATGAACACGAGTTCAATGGGAAAGATAAAAATACCATTTCTGTCTTTAAAGCTGCCATGTCTATGTAGAGGGGATACACACACCCTTCACAAAAGACCCCATAACATTCGTTAAAATGGAGCCATTAATAGTCAAGAAACAAGCCTCCTAGCAGCTTGGGTTCATCCTCAAAAGCAAGGAAAGCGGTGCTTGTTGCTTTACTTTTAATAGCACAGGTTGTCATGCCAACTAGTGCTGCTGTTTAAATTGGACGGGGAGAAAAGACGTGTTCCTTCCTACACAAGCCTTTCGGCGGGGCTCACATGAGTCTTTTTTGATTTCTTTATTTGGTCGCGCTGGGTCTTAGCTGTGGCATGTGGCATCTAGCTCCCTGGCCAGGGGTCGAGCCCGGGCCCCTTGCGTTGGGAGCACAGAGTATTGGCCACTGGCCGCCAGCGCAGCCCCCACGCGAGCCTTTCAAATCCCACAGGCTCCCAGCACTGGAGGGCCAGCGACCATCGCGCCAGCACTTAAGCCTGTCAGGATGAGGGTGGGACACCCCTTTGGTTTGAATTCCCTCTGTACACCGTGCTCCTCACCCAGGGGCTGGCTGAATAGCGCCCAAGAGAAAGAAGGGCATCGTGTGGGCACACACAGAGGTGGCCCTTCTCGAGATGCGAGACGAGACTTCTGTCTCAAACAACAGAGACAGAGAGGAACGCGGCTCTGCTCCCCGAGTAAGCAGAGTTCTTCTGTTTTTTAATTTTTAGATATTTATTTTTATTTTGGCCATGCTGCTCAGCGGGAATGTGAGATCTTACTTCCGCAACCAAGTATTGAATCCACGCCCCCTGCATTAGAAGCATGGCCTCTTAACCACTGGGCCACCCGGGAAGTCAAGCGCGGCTCTTGAAGGGCAGGGTCTGCACAGCACTTACAACCCATGCAAAGCTGTCAGTGACAGGAGGGCCGAGGAGGAGACAGGCCGGGAGCCGAGGCAGTCACCCCGGCCTCTTCCTGCTGGCAGGAGGACCTGGGTCAGCCGGCCCTGACCCAGGAGTGTTGCTGTTGCTTAGGGACAAGAAAAGGGAGGAGGGCAAGAGGAGGGGGTGAGCAGGAGGCAAGACCACCTCTCTCACAGCAGCCTGGTGGTGGTGACTCCTCTGTTCATGAAAGGTCCCAGCCGGCACAAAGGTGAGCCCTGCCTATCAGGGCCTGGCAACCTGGCTGCACACTTTGCACCCGGGTCCTCTCCTCCTCTCCACCCTCCCGCCTCCCCGACCCTGATGGTAAGGCTGTCCGTCTGCTCTCAGGCCTTGCGGAGCCAATTCACACACTGGCTGCTGTGATCCTCCCTGGTGACCAACCGGCCAGCTCCGCACATCTGGCCTACAGGGTTCACCTGCAGTCAACACGCCTTCACTATCCAGCCTTCTCTAACTGGCTGCCTCTCCATGTGCTTGTTCCTGGTGACTGGAAGTTTCTGGAAAGGTCAGGTCACTCCTGTGTACTCAGCTGCCTGCCTGGTGCTGGGCAAGTCCTGTGCAGAGTGGCAGGGACTGCGTGGCAGCATGCGGCTGCGGTTTAATGCAATCCACGCACTGGGCTCTCTTCTGAGCCCTTTGCACGGATTAGTGAACAAGCCTCAGAATGCTATGAGATGGGTGTATTATCCCTATTTTACAGAAGGCAAGACTGAGGCATAAGAGGTTAATGACTTGCTGGAATCATGTAACTAGTAATCGGCAAATCAGGAACTCTAACCCAAGCTCTCCAATTTCAGGGCCTGGGTCCAGGACACATGATATCGCTGACTTAGGTTTGAAGGCTGAGGTGGCTGGGCTGGGGGAGGGGTGTCAATGGAGGAGAGAAGAATGATTGGGAATATTCACAATAAAACATCTATAATATTATTCCATTCCTTGAAACTTACAAAGATGTACATGTATTTATTCAATAAGGCATAGGTTCAAAATTATAACAAAACTATTATGTAACATTATTAAAGGCAAAATTTAGAAATATCCTAAATGACTATAAACCAGAACTGGTTACATAAATTTTAGTACACTCAAACAATGGAATACTATTCAGCTATATAAAATGATGAAGTTACGTACAGTCACTGCCTATATCTATTTTTGAATAAAAGTTTCATGAAGTGTAAAAAAAAAAGAGAAATATGAAAAACTCATCTCTAAAATGTCAGTGGGAACTCAACTATCTCCAAAGAGTGGGATTCTCTGTGACTTTGTCTTTTTCCATATTGTATGTATTGTTCAGCTCTTCAAGGAGTCTGCTGGGCTGTTGCCTATGACAGGAAGACCATGAAGTCAATTTTATTCTAGGAGGAAAATGAAAGCAAAACAAAATAAAAAGAGGGAGAAAAAGAAGGGGCAAGGGGAAAAGCCATGAAATGTTTTTCAACAGAGGGTGTTTGAGAAAGATCACTGTGGTGACGATGCACGAGACGAAGAGGGGATATAAACTATCACGGCATGAATGAAGACAACGATAATCACTAAAAAAAAGCAGCAGCAATGTAGGAAGTTTAAAGCCTAGCTACCCCAGTGCAGCACTGTTTGTCACAGTCAAATGCCTGCCAACTGAGAAATGGGGACACAGATCTCAGTCTATCCACACAATGGAACGTGATCAGCCAAGAGGAAGGTTTCATGTTAAAAGCAAGAACCGTAAAACATTAGGTAAGTGAAAGAAGTATAATAAGCTCAGAAGACATACACTGGATGATTCTATTCATACGAAACACAGTAAGTCACTCACACATGACCCTTCAAGTCACACACTTTCACAGATGCAGATGTGTGTCCGTCAGAGCCCACTGTGAGTGAAGCTGCAGCCTGCGCGCCATCTCCCAGCTGAAGACCCCTCAACTCCACCATCTCCCACCTCCTCTCCCTCCTCCAGTCAGTAACCCTTCCTGCCTGTTCACTCGATGGCCAGCCGTTGTATGCCAGTGGTTGTACGTACTAGTGTGTTTTCAAGGTACTGTACTGTAAAACTTAAAATCTTTAGCTACTTTTTTGTTTTGTTATGTATTATTTGTGTGAAAGGTATTATAAACCCATTACAGTACAGTACTATATAGCTAATTGTGTTAGTTGATATCTAGACTAACTATGTTGGACTTACGAACACGCTCTCGAACAGAACTCCTTTGTATGCTGGGGACTTATATTCAAAATAGCTAAATTCAGAGTCAAAAATCAGATTAGCAGCTGACAGGGCTTGGCAGGAAGGAGCAATGATGAGCAAATACTTATGGGGATAGGGTTTCCCTTCAGGGTGATGAAAGTGTTTTGAATTAGAGGTGATGATTGCCCAATAGCAGGAAAGTATTAAATGCCACTGTACTGAACCTTCTAAAATGGTTAAGTATATGTTTTATAAATTTGCCTCAATTAAAAAAAAATTCACTTAGCCTTTTAACCTAAAGTCCTCAGAAAATGGAAGGGCAAATGAGAAGAAGGAAAAAAGAAAGAGAGAAAATAGCAGCAAAGGAGGGAAGCAGGACAGTTTAAGTAGGACCTGAGAGCAAAGGGCAGTGGGGGTGTCCGTGCTCAACCAAGGGTGGACCGAGCCCGTCCCCAGGAGGAGAGCTCTCCAGAGACAGGCCTGGCCTGCGAGATGCTCTGCTTTTTCGCCTTCCTCCCACGACAGCCCTACTTAGACCTGAGACAACGCAGATACCAAATGTTTGCTGGGGAAGCTCCATCTGCAAGCCCAAGCAGAAATAGCAAGAAAGCTAAGGCCGAGGATTGAGACCCTCCATGGCCGTATGCAGAGCTGTACAGAGGCTGCCCCAGCATCAGGCGCCCGGACGGCGAGGGCTGCTGCTCTGACTGCCTCCTCTTCTGGCCTAGGGGTCACTCACCCACAGCGGCCCCACCTCGATCCAGATGCTGCAGCCCAGCCCTAACCACAGCCCCCGGCACAGAATCGGGCCTGCATGTATATGGGATTGAAAACATGAGTGTCCTCCATTTTATATACCTGATCCACTGACTTACATCTTCAATGGGTAAAACACTGACATGGTACAAAATTCAAAAGGCTCCAAAGGCTCCGACTGTTCTGCTCCAGCCCCTTCAAGGCAACCCCGCACGGCCTCCACAGGGTCCATGTGACCAGCGCGGTGAAATTCTGAATCAAGGCTCTGCCAACCAACCAGACTACCCACTGACTCGGGTGTCAGGGCAGGACCACGGGACGCAGCGAGGCGTGGTGTCAAGGCGAAAGCATCTGGCTGAAAACGCAGTCCCAGGATTCCGCGCCAGGCGAAGCACACGCCAGGGAGCCGCGGGCTCAGAGAGGAAGGCCAGCAGGTGACAGCCGCCCCCAGGGCCATTCGTGGCACGAGGATGCGCCTGCGGGCAGGGGCCGCCCCGCCCGGCCGCCTCGCCGGCCACTCCGGCCCCCTCACACCTGTTTCGCACACAGGCGGATGTCAAGCCAGGGACCGGTTCGGCGGCCCCACGACGGGAGGAGAGCGGTCGAGCAAGCCCCGCGCAGCCCTGGACGCCGAGAGGCTTTTAGCGGTTCTGGGGCGGGGCGGGAAGTTCACCGTAAAAGACCTCAGCTGGGAGCCGCGCGGCTCTCCCTGGTGGAGGCGGCGGACAGAACGCAGCCGGCCAGGAGAGGGTCCCTGGCAGTCGAAGCCCCCGGGGTGATGAGGGACCGGGCCCACCCCAAGCCGGGGGCGCGCCCGGGTGCGCACCTGGGGACGGGAACTCCGGGACTCATCGCTGATCGGAGCCACTTTGTCAGGGGCTTGTGTTTTGCAGCCTGAGTGGCCGGCGCCCTGTAGTCACCAAACCAAAGGCTGAGAGAGCACGGGGCCGCGGGCTGGCCGTCCCGAGGCTCCCGCCCGAGGCGGCGCGCCAGCAGGCTGCGGGAGCACCAGCAGGCTGCGGGAGCACCAGCAGGCTGCGGGAGCACCACCAGGCTGCGGGAGCACCACCAGGCTGCGGGAGCGGGCGCCGCGCCGTCTCTTCGGGGCGTCACTCCCTGTCCGCGCCCAGAGGCTGCGGCAGCGCCTGAGTCTAGAGGAAACAGGATGAATACCGAGGAAGGGTTCATTTGAACAAAAGGAGTGGTTTTCCTTTCCTCCTTTTCTTTTCACTCCACTGGAGAAGAGACAAGATGACCCTGTGGCTGCGTTAGCCTCTCGGGGGTAGATCTGCTGCTCCGGGCAGACCCTCCATAACGCCTGGGCACGGCCCGACTACCCAGCTTCTCCGGAACTGGGAGACAGTCCAGCTTCCAGCCTGAATGCCGCTTACAGCCGCGGGAACGGGGCGGCGGCATCTGTGAGCAACTGGGGTCTCCTCAGAACGAGGGAAAGACTACACACGGAGGCACCGCTCACTCTCCCTTAAGCCTGTACGGGCTCACTCGGCGCACCCCGGGCCGGAAGGCCCGCGCACCCCGCGCACCCCGCGCACCCCGGGCCGGAAGTCACCAGTGCGCCAGTAGTTATGCCTCAATACTTGATATAAAATAAAACCAGCTTTACAAGGAAATTAATATCACAGATGGGAGAATGGGGATCAGCATGGAAAGCACACTGAAAAAGAAACTGCCTGAGAAACGCGTGCTTTCTCTTACACACAAACTCACCCCCAGTGGGTTTACGGACCGCCGGTAGGAAGTGAGCACTAGTGAATTCCACTACCGCGTTGTGCAGCCTGATTCCCATTTTGCAGAGAAGGAAACCAAAGTTAGATGAGGGGCCCGAGTGTACATGGCTGCCAGTGAGGGGGGGCGGGGTGTGTGTGTGTGTGTGTGCGTGGCAGGACCAGGTCCACCAGCTCTTCCTAGTGCACACAGCGCGCACGTGCGCGCGTGCATGCGTGCGTGTGTGTGTGTGTGTGTGTGTGTGTGTGTAGACCAGGTCTCCCGCTCTCACACCGCCAGCACCACCCACGGCCTGGAAGTCAACCAGACTCAAGGGCTGTACCTCTGAGAGCATCTCATACTGGCCTCTTCTTCCAAGAGCGATGGTCAGTAAATCATAGACCACAGATGCGCTCTGTAAACTGATGAGACGGTCGCTCTTGTGCTCAGGTATCCTGCTCAGCACAGCGTCCCGGTTGGCCTGAAAACAACACGGAAGAGAGAAGCAGATGGTGAGCTGGCCGTGCACACAGCTATCGCTTTGTGCAGGGAAGTCATTCAGGTTCAGGGCCTGCTGCCCCTGAGAGCTTGCCGAGGGCCTGGGGACAAGGGCACGAGTGAGTAAGGGGTCGTTTACTCAAGATCCCCAGAGCACCGCAGGACTCAGAAGGCCTGGAGGGCACTTGTCCGCAATGGCAGGCGTCTGGAGGAAGCTTCAGGAGCGGATGCCAAGCACAGTGGTTTCTTCTGGGGTCAGGCTCACAGCCAGCCACGCAGTGCACACAGCTGCGCTCGGGGGCAGCAGAATCGTCCATCAGATGAAGCCCTGCTGTGTCTCACTTATGGATCCTGCTTCTCCTCTACGTGAAAGAGCAGGAGAAAATCCCCAGCCCCACACTTCCCATTGCCAAACGCTGTTATCAGGGCACATCAGTCCTACAGAGATGTATCCTCCTTTTCCTCTCTCACCCAAGCAACATTCGAATCTCTGTATGATAGCTTCACTGGAAAAGACTACAAAGACTCATTCAACTTTGTTCAGGAAAGCACAGAACAGATGTAGAAGAGAAAGTAAGAAGCAAACAGACTTTGGTTTTAAAAGATGTTAGCGCAAAGGACTCGGGAGAACAAGGAGGCTTGTCTGTTCCACACCCCCACTGCTCAGCACAGAAATACCGCAGGCGCATTCAGGCTTATTCATCTCATTTATCTAGAAATCAACTGCTCTCCATGGCAACTTGTTTCCATTACTTTTGCAATTACTCCACCGATTCCTCCAAACACATCACATGTACTGGAGACTAAACGTAGCTCATTTTCCTTTTCTCCCTAACAGCAAGTTCAGTACCAATAAAGTTAGACTTTGCCTGTCTTCTTTTCCCTTCTAATTAACAGAAGGCTCCAGACCTATCCACCCCTAGGAACACAGAAAGGGCCCTTCCATTTTCCCTGTGAAACTCTCTCTAGAGGGACCAGGGTCACTGGTCCCGGCACACAACGTTTACCTTCCAGCTTGACACTTGGAAAGGCCATGCACACACCTTCTCACTCACTAATGAGACGGGTGCTTTCTTTTGTGTGAGTCCAAGGCATTGACTTGTAGCCTCCTGTCAGTACTTAACTCATTTTAAAACTCCTTCCTCTTAAATGTCAAAGACAAATAAGAAATATATGAGACAGGCTACTTCCTACAAAGTGAGTCATCTCTTATGGAAACAAGCCTGCTTTTGAAAATTTCATTGTAAGTTTTTCTGGTTAGGAATGCCTTTGGAGCCAATAAAAGAAGCTGTGAGGGAAACAGGGCCTGCTATCAGTGGTATCATTTGATTTATTTGCTCCAAATATTCCATACTGAGACCAACCTAAGAGAGAAGGGAACACAACAAAACATTATTTGAGAAAGATTTTCAGGATATGCCAAATGCGTTCCTTTTTTCTTTTTAAAGAGAAGGTCTATCAGTGCCTTTTGATTAAAAAGGTACAATACAGAATCTCAAGTGGGTCCACAAATAATAAATATCCCAGAATGCTGTCTCAGTGGTAATTGTGCTAAAATATAGTTCTGATAACTCCCTTCTGGAGAAACTAATTTGATTTGAGGTAAGAACACAGTTCAACTCCAAATGAGTTCTTGTAGGTAGAGGGACCATTGACAAATTTATGTTTCTAAGTTAAAATCAGGACCAGAGGAGAATACAATTTTCTCAGACACACACACACACACACACACACACACACACATACACAACACAGCAATTCTCATTTTGGTTCTGAAATTGAGCACATCTATTTTCTATCTGAAAACTGGAAGAAAAAAAAATCAAGGGACATGAAAAAAGGCTTCCAATGGCAACTTAATTTAGATTTCTACCTACGTAACCATGGAATGATTTACAAGGAGAACATAACCGTCCTGGTTGGCAAACCTCATCCTTCTTATTTACTGTCATCATTTGGATTTCATCATCCTCTGAAGAGATTTTCTGGAAATTAAATACGACAGAGTCGAATTTGACTGCCTCCAGGGGATCCGAAATTCGAGTATTATTAGGGTCTGTCGCTGCAGCGAGGGAGCAGGAGAGTTAGACATCTGCTCTGAGGGCGTGCATTCTAGAGATGTCGCCAGCTTTCCCACATTCCAAACTGCAAAGCACACAGCCTGACAACAGAACGCAGTATTTTCGATCAGAATTGTCCAAGAGGTCGAAAGTGCATGGCCACCATGCTCTCAGAGCTGTCCCACTGACACTGCCCGAGATTGCCCAAAGGAAGCTAAATGGCAGGTTGTGAAGAGCCCCGTGAGGAGGAGGGAATGGCAGTGAGCGCTCCCCCCCATGCACCCCCCACAGAACTGACGATGGAGCAGGGCGCGATCTGCTCGTCTGAATGCCAGTCACAGGAGGCCACGGGTGCTGGCCTGTGCACGTATGTGCCTCCACGACTGCGTCAAGGCAGAGGAGGGCATGTAAGCGACACCATCCGCAGCCACCAGCTGACAGGCAAGGAAAGATGAGCCACGGGGGCGACCTGTATCCTTCAGAGGAAGTGGGGCCAATGACGTCAAAGGGCTTCCAAATAAAAAGATGCGGTAACTCAAGCAGTCTCCCTGTTGTAAACATCTCAGGGCCATTTCACAGAAAAAGAAAACCCAAAGCTTTAAATTAAGGCAAGAAAGCTACCCTCCCTGCCCAACCCCAGCCTCTTCTGCCCCTCCTTCACTCAGCGCCTGTGTCTGAGTCTCCTTCTGCAGGGGATGTGCCATGCCTCCATGCAAGCTTGGAGTACAGGGACCACCTTCTCCTGCTTCAGTTGCACCTCCTTTTCTGCTTGTTTTTCCTCCTGCCTGCCCAGCAGGTTGGGAGTTATGGGAGGAGACAGAATGTCTGCTAGAGGGAGCAGGAGGCCACTGAAGGATGCCTCCAGTCCCTCGTGTAAACGAGTAGGTGGGCGTAGGACCTTCCGAGCCCCGGGCTTGCTGTTCTGCTCAGGTGCTCAGCACACATCACTTACGTGCCAAGGGACTAACCACTGTGACCCATATTACTCTGGCACGCTTCAAGCTGGGCCATCATGCCTGGTGACTTGCTGAGAAGAAACCCAGTAAACGATGAACGATGAAATCCTAGACCTAAATTCGATCTCCTGGCCAAACACTAAGAAAACATCTCAAAGGAATCTGATGGTCTGGCAAAAACTTGCTCCCAGCAGCAGAGCCGGGTAACAGAGTGGGCTCTCCTGGCCTGGGACACTCTGCAATGCCTGGGGAACAGGTGGGGGGTTGGAGAGAGCACCTGGGTGGGAACACAAGGCAGGTTCATCAGGCTGCTGCTATGGAAACCAGAGGTTCAGTACAGCCAGTGTTTCACCCCCAAATTCTCCGTCCCAAGGCAAATGAAGAAGGCTCATAAAGGTTTACCTTTGAGGGCTTCTCCGCCACCCCCCATTTAAGGTTCCCTTGATGGTCATTTTAGCTGTAGTTACCCATATGCAACTGTGTTCTTGTTCAATCAGCACTTTGTGGATAAATGAATGAACTCAGATGCCTGCTAATTGCTAAGGGAAAGAGGAGCTTCATGCTTCAGGCCAACCCAGGGCCATTTCTAGCCAGCCCAAGAATTAGAAACATCTCTCTTTAAACCACTGTAATTATTTTTCCCACCAGGTATCCCCTTCAGAAAGTACTCTTCTTGTTTCTGCAAAGAAAGAGTCCCTATCCTGATGGAGTCAGCATATCAAAACAGGGACTAAAGGAACAGGGGAAAGAAAAATGTAAAAACACATTCTACTCACCATCGATTCACTGATCAGCAGTAACAGCAGGGCTTCTTCAGTATTTTCTTGAGGACAAAAAATGCTGTATAAAGAAAATTCACTTTGATATATGGCAATTTCAAAGTAACACAAAATATATAACTAAGAGCAGGACTGAATGCTAACAGCTTCTAGATTTTTACATAGTATAGAACCCATGAGAAATGCTGGATAATGGACACTTGAATTAATTTACTTCTATGGTAATCTATGGAATTTATACATTTTAACTATGCATTTAAATAGCAGGTAACAGGGTAAAGCTGTAGAAACCAAGTCAAAAGCCCAAGTAACATTTGTGACTATTATAGAGGCAGAAATTTTGATAAGTACAAACTGATATTGTCTCAATAACACAGACTTTCTCCTAAACCCATTATAAGTTATAAACTACAGACATTTCACTACATGGTAGGTACTCTTCTTATATCTTACTTGCTAGCTGGCATTTTGTATATTGTCATTTCAATGAAGTAGGAGATTGGAAGCAATTTTATCATTTGAATAATTCCTAGGATACTGTAAGAGTTTCGTAAGCTAAGTGAGCTATCTTACAGAAACACACATGCTGTATTTTGGGGTAACATACAAGAACTATCTTATTAATCAATTTTATGGAATTTGGCTAGACTCGACATCTTGGATTAAAAGGAAAGGCTTTTAGGCTCAATGTTGCTCAGGATTATAGAACAATAAAAACCAAACATAACTCTGATCTCCATTCTCTATATCATATTTTTTTTCTGATTTGAGCATTTTAAAAGACTTCCTGCAATTGTCTCCATTCTAAAGCTCTAGACTCCTTGAGTAGAACTGTGAGTTGCATCACAAGTTGGGCCAAACCGAACTCTTGTTTTGTGGGATGCTAGAAGAGCAGGAAGAACGAACTTGGTTAAAGACTTCCCTGCTGGTCAGTGGTTAAGACTCCACGCTCTTAACGAGGGGCACAGGCTCAGTCCCCGGCTGGGGAACAGGGGTCCTGCGTGCTGTACAGCAGGGCCAAAAAAAGAAGTTAACTTGATTAAAAACAAACAAACAAACTCCTGGATTTTCGGAGATGACTAAATAAAGACTAAATTTACACCTTCCCAGGTACTATTACATTTAACTGAAGAGAAGGGATGAGGCCCCCTGCCACCCCCAAATGGTCAAAAAATGTTTTCCAAATGATTCTAAATACTTGTTCTCTTTTAAGCGCCGGCAATTTTTGTACTGTGTCAACAGACCATGAGGAGTTAGAAAAGTACAGTGACTGAGATTTTACAGCTCGGACACCCTGGATGTAAGGAGACCACCTGTGGGACGGTTCCTGTTGCTCTTTCAGGACTAAGATTTTTAAAAAGGGCCTGTGAGCTTCAGAGCAGCAAGGGAGAAACACACATACAGAACAGACCTACAGACATGGGAGAAGGAGAGATGAATGGAGAGAGCAACATGGAAATGTACAGGACCGTGTGTGGAACAGATAGGATGGGAACGCGCTGTACGACTCAGGGAGCTCAGGCTGCAGGCTGGGGTGGAGGAGACGGGAGGGGGTCCGGGAGGGAGGGGACATGGGTGTGCCTGTGGCTGATTCTTGCTGAGGTCTGACGGAACACCACAGAATTCTGTAAAGCAATTATCCTCCAATTAAAAAAATTTAAAAAAGGGGGGGGCCTGTGAGCAAGGAGCGAGATTCCAGAATCTGCAGTGACCTCATTTAAGAGGTAGCTCTACGTGCCTTGGGTTTTTACAAGAGAGAACACTTCTTTCCCCTTAAATTCAGAAACAGAGCCTACAGGCATTGAATTCAGAATGCTCGTATGAGTGAGTGTGTGTGGTGTGTGAGTGTGTGCATACAGCCGTCAGTTCCTGACATTCTGGTTCATGTTCACATGCAACTGGGACCTCACAAAAAAAGCAGTAACATTAAGCTTTTTTTTTTGCCCCATAGCTAGCCAGTTCTGCATTGTCCAGACTAACTGAAAAGAGAGAGAGCCCATGCTAACTGTGACTTAACGCCAGCAAACTGAGTCCAAAATAAGCCCCAGATCCCATCTGTGCCGTCTAGGCTGCCTGTATGTGAGGTTGTGTTATTTTAACCAGAGCTGCTAACAAGTAGCACATTAACTGAGTCTAATTCTACTCCCTCCACCCTTCCTCCACCCTCTACCCTTTCCAAGGCAGGCAAGATGGGTCCCCAGGGGTGCTGCAAAGCTCTGAGGACCTGCAGGAAGAAGCAGGGACCAGGGGAGGAGAAAGGACAGTTTTCAGAGACGTGCTTGAAAGACTGCACACTGCGGTTTGCCCCTCGCCAACTACGAACTCTCTAGACCTATTTCTGGCTGTTCTCCCTCTCCCGGTGGAGCTCAGGGGGGACAGTGAGGACTTCTGGGCTCTGCTTTTGTGACGTTGTCCTCTTAGGGCCCAAGAGTGTCAGGGGAGGCCCTGGGGCCCCAGGCCTCAGGCTGCGGAGCTGGGAACCTGGGGCCTTGGATCTGGAGCAAGGTGATGGAGGAGCTGACCACTTATCCCTCTGGTTCTGCCATCAAGCTGTTATCGGGACCCTCCAATGTCCCTCATCGCTGTCCTTCAGACAGCGTCCTCATCCCTACCAAAGCCTCTGCACTGGTTGCCAGGAGGCTCAGGCCTGTATTTAGGACGCCGGGATAACTGCTTTCTCCTCTGAGGCCTACAGAGGAGTTTAGCACGATGTAAGGCACTCCATGGGGTCGCACAGAGTCGGACACGACTGAAGCGACTTAGCAGCAGCACGACACTCCCAGTGTTCAAAAACCACCATCCACTTCCTGGCGCAAAAGAGTGGTTTCTAGCCTCCTTCTTCACTTTGTGCTAATTATCTAATCTAACATGCATTTCCTTATCTATGCCACCTCAAGTGCTTCTTACGAAGAGGAATACAATGGAAGAAAGAAAATGAAGCAGAAGGCGTCCATGTTAGGAAGAAGTAAAACTGTACTGTGGACGACATGATCTTGTATATAGAAAATCCCAAGGGATCTAAAAAACTATTAGAACTAATAAACCAGTTCAGCGAGACTTCAGCATACACAATCAACACAGACAATCGATTTTATTTCTATATACTTGCAACAAACAACCCCAAAATAAAAGTAATAGTAACAATTCCATTTATGATAGTATTGAAGAGAATAGCACACAAACCCAAACACCCTTAGATAAGTTTACAAAAGAAGCGCAGACATTATACCTTGAAAACTTCACATTGTTGTCAAAAAAATTACAGAAAAATAAATGGAAAGACATTTCATGGTCAGGAAGGCAGCATAGCCAGGAGGGTGTCACGCGCTAAGTCACTTCAGCTGCGACCCGAGGGCTGCAGCCCGCCAGGCCCTTCTGTCCATGGGTTCTCCAGGCAAGAATGCTGGAGTGGGTTGCCAGGCCCTTTTCCAGGGGATTTTCCCAACCCCGGGATCTAACCCGTGTCTCAAGTCTCCTGTGCTGGCGGGCAGGTTCTTTACCACTAGCGCCACCTGGGAAGCCCTGTTAAGATGGCAACACTCCTCAAATTAATCTACAAGTTAAATTCATTTCCTATCATCATCCTAGTTGCCCTTTTTCATTTTTTGCAGAAATAGACCAAATGATCCTAAACTTCACGTGAAAATATAAGGGTTTTGGGGGGCAGGCAGGCTAAGGGGTGCTTATTAGCACCAAATAAATGAGAAGGAATACAATGGAAGAAAGAAAATGAAGCAAGAGGCGTCTATGTTAGGAAGAAGTAAAACTATATTTGCGGACGACATGATCTTGTATATAGAAAATCCCAAGGGATCTTTGGGGGGTTTATTGGGGGGGTAATAAAAATATTCTAAATTTGACCACAGTGATGAGCAATGTGACTATATCAAAAGCTATATTAAAGTGCACTGTATATTTTAAATGAGTGAATTGTATAGCATGTGAATTAGATCTCAACAAAACATTAATAAAAATGACTGTGTGTATTTGTGTGAAATGAAATTTGTGTCTCAAAAACCATTCATGGTATGGGAATCTTCCCTTTAACTAACAACTACATTTAACTCGATCTATGTTTTGCCTCCATAACTCTTGTACAGATGGGGAAGCTGATGTATGGCAAAGACTGACTGGTTCCAGAAAGAAGGGAGACACGGCCGGCTTTGCTTTCTTCAAGGGGTGAGGCCACACTGGAATAGCACCCAGATAGACACAGAGCTTCATCCACACGGCAAACTTGACTGCGGGAGGAAGCAAGAGTGGAGTCTTCAATATACTGGCACTTATGAAGCATGTAAAGCAGAGGGAAAATCTAGAGTCTATTTTCAAGGTTTAAAAACATTACCTAAAAAAGAACCTCAGTCCTGCTGCTCAATAGCTCATAATAAGGGGTCAGCATTCTAAAAGTGAGAGTTTGAGAACTGCTAGAACAGATGTTCTATGAATACAGATAAGGAGTAAGGAACACAGGAAAAAGTTAAGAAAATGCTCACTAGTCTGAATCCATACAGGAAATGCAAATTGAACAAGATGGCAAGAGAGAGAAAGGCCAGGGTCAGTTTAAGAAGACTAAGAGGCAGTGACCAGTGGCCGCAGGGCTGGAAAAGGTCAGTTTTCATTCCAATCCCTAAGAAAGGCAATGCCAAAGAATGCTCAAACTACCGCACAACTGCACTCGTCTCACACGCTAGTAAAGTAATGCTCAAAATTCTCCAAGCCAGGCTTCAACAATACGTGAACTGTGAACTTCCAGATGTTCAAGCTGGTTCTAGAAAAGACAGAGGAACCAGAGGTCAAATTGCTAACATCTGTTGGATCATCAAAACAGCAAGAGAGTTCCAGAAAAACATCTATTTCTGCTTTATTGACCACGCCAAAGCCTTTGACTGTGTGGATCACAATAAACTGAAAAATTCTGAAAGAGATGGGAATACCAGACCACCTGACCTGCCTCTTGAGAAATCTGTATGTGGGTCAGGAAGCAACAGTTAGACCTGGACATGGAACAACAGACTGGTTCCAAATAGGAAAAGGAGTAAGATAAGGCTGTATATTGCCACCCTGCTTATTAACTTCTATGCAGAGTACATCATGAGAAATGCTGGGCTGGATGAAGCACAAGCTGGAATCAAGATTACGGGCAGAAATATCAATAACCTCATATATGCTGATGACACCACCCTTACGGCAGAAAGTGAAGAGGAACTAAAGAGCCTCTTGATGAAAGTGAAAGAGGAGAGTGAAAAAGTTGGCCTAAAGCTCAACATTCAGAAAACGAAGATTATGGCATCTGGCCCCATCACTTCATGGCAAATTGATGGGGAAAAGGTGGAAGCAGTGTCAGACTTTATCTTTTGGGCTCCAAAATCACTGCAGATGGTGACTGCAGCCATGAAATTAAGACACTTGCTCCTTAGAAGGAAAGCAATGACCAACCTGCTGCTGCTGCTGAATCGCTTAGTCGTGTCCGACTCTTCGAGACCCCACCGACAGCAGCCCGCCAGGCCCCCCGTCCCTGGGATTCTCCAGGCGAGAACGCTGGAGTGGGCGCCATCGCCTTCTCCATGACAAACCTAGACAATGTATTCAAAAGCAGAGACACTACTTTGCCGACTAAGGTCCGTCTAGTCAAGGCTGTGGTTTTTCCAGTGGTCATGTATGGATGTGAGAGTTGGACTGTGAAGAAGGCTGAGCACAGAAGGATTGATGGTTTTGAACTGTGGTGTTGGAGAAGACTCTTGAGAGTCCCCTGGACTGCAAGGAGATCCAACCAGTCCATCCTAAAGGAGATCAGCCCTGGGTGTTCATTCGAAGGACCGATGTTGAAGCTGAAGCTCCAATACTTTGGCCACCTCATGCGAAGAGCTGACTCACTTGAAAAGAGCCTGATGTTGGGAAAGATTGAAAGCAGGAGGA
>SJYQ01020635.1:0-17186 GCA_006410935.1 Redunca redunca
TGAAGGTAACCTGTGAAGTGAAAGTCACTCACTCTTTGTGACCCCATGGACTGTAGCCCATGTGGCTTCTCTGTCCATGGGATTCTCCAGGCAAGAATACTGGAGTTGGTAGCCATTTCCTTCCAGGGAATCTTCCTCACCCAGGGATTGAACCTGAGTCTAATGCATTGCAGGCAGATTCTTTACCATCTGAGCCACCAGGGAAATGAAGGTAACCCGTACTGCTGCAGAAATCAGCAGTGAGTTTTGAAGGCAGCTTCCAGGTAAAAAGGAAGAGGTCTTTCTGGTAATAATAATGATAACTCCAAACTTAGGACTTGGAGCACAAAATGAGGCAAGGAAAAGGCTAACAGTTTTGCCAAGAGAACTCAGTCATAGTAAACAACCCCTTCCAACAACATAAGAGACAACACTACACATGGGTATCACCAAATGGTCAATACTGAAATCGGATTGATTATATTCTTTGCAGCTGAAGATGGAGAAGCTCTATACAGTCATCAAAAACAAGATCTAGAGCTGACTGTGGCTCAGATCATCAGCTCCTTATTGCAAAATTCAGACTTAAATTGAAGAAAGTAGGTGAAACCACTAGGCTATTCAGGTATGACCTCAATCAAATCCCTTATGATAATACAATGGAAGTGACAAATAGATTCAAGGGATTAGATCTGATAGAGTACCTGAAAAACTATGGATGAAGGTTCATAACATTTTACAGGAGGCAAAGAACAAAATCATTCCCGAGAGAAAGAAATGCAAAAAGGCAAAATGACTGTCTGAAGAGGTCTTAGAAATAGCTGAGAAAAGCGAAAGGGAAAAGTATACCCATCTGAATGCAGAGTTTCAAAGAATAGCAAGGAGAGAAAAGAAAGCCTGCTTAATTAAACGATGCAAAGAAACAGAGGAAAACAATAGAATGAGAAAGATTAGAGATCTCTTCAAGAAAATCAGAGATACTAAGGGAACGTTTCATACAAAGATGGACACAACAAAGGACAGAAGCTAATATAGACCTAACAGAAGCAGAAGAGATTAAGAAGAGGTGGCAAGAATACACAGAAGAACTGTACAAAAAAGATCTTAACCTGGAAAACCACGATGGTGTGGCCACTCACTAGAGCCAGACATCCTGGAATGTGAAGTCAAGTGGGCCTTAGGAAGAATTACTACAAGCAAAGTTAGTGGAGATGATGGAATACCTGCTGAGCTATTTCAAATCCTAAAAGATGATGCCGTTAAAGGGCTGCACTCGGTATGCCAGCAAAATTGGAAAACTCATCAGTGACTACAGGACTGGAAAAGGTCAGTTTTCATTCCAGTCCTAAAGAAGGGCAATGCCAAAGAATGTCCAGACTCTGTGTAGCCTATGAAAAGTACTAAGAAATAAGACATTTGAACAGTTTTATATTTAGTCTATAGCTAAGCTAAGTCACTTCAGTCGTGTCCGACTCTGTGCAACCCCATAGATGGCAGCCAACCAGGCTCCCCCATCCCTGGGATTCTCCAGGCAAGAACACTGGAGTGGGTTGCCATTTCCTTCTTCATGAAAATATTCCACAAATGCATTTCAGGAACTCTTAAACATTTCACAAAATTTCCTAAGAACCTGTGAGAGTATAATACCTGGCAATCCTCTCTAAAACAGAAATTCACCTATCTGCTACATTACTGCTGATGATCTGAAATGTACATGATCTCTAAAAAATAACAGTACTGAATAAAACTGGAAGGATCATCCAAGTTCCTACATAATACCAAAGTATTTATCCAGGATTACTGAATAAATCATAGCAATTTGGTATCCTATTCAGAAAAAAAAAATCTCAGAACTTACAAGCATGTGGCATTTCACACTGTACCAACTGAGTAACAGTAAACGAAGGTATAACCACTACAACTTCTTCACCCACTTTTGTGTCCTGAAATATGATGTCTGCCCCTGGCAGCTACCATTCCAATTCCACAGGGTATTTTCCAGTCAGACAAGCTGGACAATGATCATTCTTTTCAAAACATTCCAGACCATTCTCATTTTCTTGAATCATAATATCTTCCTTTGTACAATGACCATTGTTTTCAAAACATTCCAGACCATTCCCATTTTCTTGAACCATAATGTCTTGCTTTTTCACTCTCTGTTTTTTTCAGTGTTATTCCTTCTTGTACAGATGAAACCAGTCCTTCTACTGACAGATATACAACACTGTTTGCTCCTAGATAATCTGAAATATGCTCAAATTCTGGTTTATTGGCAATAAGCTCTTCTTTTGTTGGTATGTTTATTCCCATGAAGCATGTGCCTCCCTAATATTTTTCTCTTCTTGTTTTATTAAGACAAGATACACACCAGCATGGTTATTCAGTTTCCAATAATTTAAGATGTGACTCAAAGAAAATATTTTGCATAAGGTTGTGTATGTATTTGGTATATACTTCAAATTCAAGTTGACGTCTTTGATTTATGTTTGAAAGAAAAGTGAATAACTCAAAAAAAAGTGCTGAAGTTGGCTCAATGGTCATAGAGAGGTTACTTTCAAAAAGTAATGAAACACTCTGATCAGCAAGTAGAGAAATATCAATGTGGTGAAACTGTCTCATCTTTATTTTATATATTTGGCATTTCCAGCATCTTTTTTTAATTTTAGTGACTGAGATGATTTTAGGGGGATTTTATATATTAAACATGATTCAGTTACTATTTACTGAAAAAGTTGATGTAAAAATGCAATTGGTGGGTTAATATAGCGATCTATATTTTATAGCTGAGTAATTTTTACTTCTGGGAAGTTAATTAATTTTACAATATGGAATGAAGTCAAATTTTAAAGCCAGTCCAGTTCAGTTCAGTTCTGTCGCTCAGTCGTGTCCGACTCTTTGCAACCCCATGAATCACAGCACTTCAGGCCTCCCTGTCCATCACCAACTCCCAGAGTTTACTCAGACTCACATTCATCGAGTCAGCGATGCCATCCAGCCGTCTCATCCTTGGTCGTCTCCTTCTTCTCCTGCCCCCAATCCCTCCCAGCATGAAAGTCTTTCCCAATGAGTTAACTCTTCGCATGAGGTGGCCAAAGTACTGGAGTTTCAGCTTTAGCATCATTCCTTCGAAAGAAATCCCAGGGCTGATCTCCTTCAGAATGGATTGGTTGGATCTCCTTACAGTCCAAGGGACTCTCAAGAGTCTTCTCCAACACCACAGTTCAAACGCATCAATTTTTCAGCACTCAGCCTTCTTCACAGTCCAACTCTCACATCCATACATGACTACTGGAAAAACCATAGCCTTGACTAGATGGACCTTAGTCGGCAAAGTAATGTCTCTGCTTTTGAATATGCTATCTAGGTTGCTCATAACTTTTCTTCCAAGGAGTAAGCGTCTTTTAATTGCATGGCTGCAGTCACCATCTGCAGTGATTTTGGAGCCCCCCAAAATAAAGTCTGACACTGTTTACACTGTTTCTCCATCTATTTCCCATGGAATGACGGGACCGGATGCCATGATCTTCGTTTTCTGAATGTTGAGCTTTAAGCCAACTTTTTCACTCCTCTTTTACTTTCATCAAGAGGCTTTTTAGTTTCTCTTCACTTTCTGCCATAAGGGTGATGTCATCTGCATATCTGAGGTTATTGATATTTCTGCCGGCAATCTTGATTCCAGCTTGTGTTTCTTCCAGTCCAGCGTTTCTCATGATGTACTCTGCATATAAGTTAAATAAGCACGGTGACAATATACAGTCTTGACGTACTCCTTTTCCTATTTGGAACCAGTCTGTTCCATGTCCAGTTCTAACTGTTGCTTCCTGACTTGCATACAGATTTCTCAAGAGGCAGGTCAGGTGGTCTGGTATGCCCATTTCTTTCAGAATTTTCCACAGTTTATTGTGATCCACACAGTCAAAGGCCTTGTGATAGTCAATAAAGCAGAAATAGATGTTTCTCTGGAACTCTCTTCCTTTTTCCATGATCCAGCAGATGTTGGCAATTTGATCTCTTGTTTCTTGGCCTTTTCTAAAACCAGCTTGAACATCAGGAAGTTCACGGTTCATGTATTGCTGAAGCCCGACTTGGAGAATTTTGAGCATTACTTTACTAGCGTGTGAGATGAGTGCCATTGTGCGGTAGTTTGATAATTCTTTTGCATTGCCTTTCTTTGGGATTGGAATGAAAACTGACCTTTTCCAGTCCTGTGGCCACTGCTGAGTTTTCCAAATTTGCTGGCATGTTGAGTGCACCAGTTTCACAGCATCATCTTTCAGGATTTGAAATAGCTCTACTGGAATTCCATCACCCCCACTAGCTTTTTCATAGTGATGCTTTCTAAGGCCCACTTGACTTCACATTCCAAGATGTCTGATTCTAGATGAGTGATCACACCATCGTGATTATCCAGGTCGTGAAGATACTTTTTGTACAGTTCTTCTGTGTATTCTTGCCACCTCTTCTTACTATCTTCTGCTTCTGTTAGGTCCATACCATTTCTGTCCTTTATTGAGCCCATCTTTGCATAAAATGCCAGGTCTGTCTTATTTGAAGAGCTGGGATCTTTCTGCTGTAATATGCATTCCTCTCATAATATAAATAGTAACTCTGGGAATAGAAGTTGGTAACTACATGCACATATCATTATTTTTCCATTCTATTTTATATATAAAATACCAAATTGCAGCCTTTATATGAAACTCACACTCAATCAGCTTTTTCATGGATGTTGCTTTAAATTTCTCTCAAGATATCTGGTTTAGTTTGAAACCCAAGGCTCCTGTCATCTGATTTATCCAGTCACAGATTATTGAAGTCAAAAATCAATTAATTTGTCACTGTTTCTATCCTTAATCTTTCAAGTGTTTCCTAAGTAATTTCCTTGTAATTTATTTGGCTTATGGAAATTGGTGTTGGAATTATGTTTGAGATTGCCTCAAAAGAGAATTTCATCAAAATTAAGAGGTGAGTTTGAAAAAAAGATTACTTACATTGTTCAAAGACATATTGGGGTCAAATTTTCCATAAATTCAGTTCAGTTCATCTCTGGGCACTTATGGCCATGTACTTCTGACAGTGGCAGAATTGGATATAACATAGATGTGTGGTTGATCCAATGTTTTGTGATTTTTTTTTATGATGTCCCCACATATAGCAAAGTCAATATTACTACAGTACATTACTCATGGATCCATGCAAACAGGCAACTGTATCATAGTGAATGTTTAATTCATGCCACTCTGGGCTTAAGATGCAGGGTGAGGAGTTGGTTGGATCAACTGAAATGACTTCTTTCCATGCTGAATACTCTAAACCAAATACAGCTTTAAGTTTCTCAATTTACTTCTATGACTGTAACTTTCTTATTTATCATTATCTGATTTCATTCATATTCTAAATGTGCACAGAACATTGAGTGAGGAATAGGATGACCTGAGATATAGAAAATACGGTTATCTATGATATCTTTTTTCTCTTTTCTGGACATCAGTTTCCTCCTCAGCTATAAAAGGAAAGGATTGGCTAAAATAAGCTGAAGTCCTTTCAAGCTTTGTCTCTTTGAGTATAAAGGAAAAGTAAGGAAACGTGTGGTATATTCACCAGCAGAATTAGTCAGACTAATGTTTAAGGAATGAAACTGTGTAATTACTCACTTTTGATAATCCTGGTCAGATTTTTGTGGTTCAGTTCATGGTAAAATCATAGAGAGACATTGTTATCCTTTGAGGTTACTCATAGAGCATTCTATATAATATGTTGAATCCAGCTAACCATCTCTAAAATATCACCAACACAAGGAATTGGTTCAGTGGATGAAAACATCAGCTTAACATTACTTTAAAAATATGGCTAGTCCCCCATATTATCGGAATGAGTTTGTCCCTCTTTGATAGTTCTTCTAATCTGATAAAGATGTAATCTCAAATTGAAAGCATGAGGAAGAACACCAGAATACTTATTTAATGGGTTTTTTTTTAATTCATGAAAGCTCATAAAATAGACTCTAATATAAAAAAATATGAGGACATTAAAGTGACTTTGAGCCAGAAGTCTGAAACATATTAAATTACATTCAGAAGTTATGCTAACGAAATGGAGTCACTGTTTAGAATATTTTGTTTTTGGCTGTGTAGTCTTGGCTGCTAAAAACAGTGATAAAACACAAACAGTGTTACTGCACTGATTCAACAAACACCCATTTGGCCCTATGCATGCTGGTCTTTACTGGACAACACAAAGAATGCCTACAGTTGTCCAAAAGGTCATTTGAGAATAGGCTTAGCATTATTACATGATTGGGGAAATTTCAGTCTAAATGGTATTTCATTTAGCAAGGAGACATTTTTAGAACCATAATCAGGCCTTTGAAGAATATTTTCATTTGTAATATTCAGTTCTGAATGGAAAGCAAAACTTCTTAAAAATCAAAAGGTAAATGGCTATCAGTGTTGAGGAGATCAATCAGAATACAAAAGAATGGCTACTATCTCAGGTTCCTGTAAAGGATGGGTCTTGATATTTGACTTTTCTCACTCCTTACTTAGAGAATTGGGGGGGGGGGCGAGATACAACATTACTTTGATAGGAAAAAGGATCTCAGCAGTGAGTCAGGCAATTTCAGGGAGGTAGGAAGGTGGGAGCATAATCTTCCCTTGAAATGGTTTCTACACAAGAGAAGTACTGAATTAATCGTACTCCACACACTGCTTCAAAGAGGGCATTTCCAATTGTCTTTGTGGACTTATATTCTGTTTCATGGTATTTTCATGAAAACAGATCATAGCACTGCAGCAGATCACTGTGGAAAATTTAAGGAAAGAAATTTGAGTACAGAGAAGAGTTTATTCCATAAAGCTATGAAATTCTGAATTAAAAAACAAGAAACATTACAAAGAATAACGTTAATCTATAATCAGTGTATATGCATACACAGAATCATGAGCCTAATACACACAAGTCTGTGCCTTCAAATTTTGATGAAAATATTGCCTTTTGAAGCTATCAGTGTTGTTAGCACGTTCTGCAGTGTTGTGGAGGACTTTGGCATTGACTACTGGGCTTCCCTTGTGGCTCAGCAATGCAGAAGATCTGGGTTCGACCCTTGGTTTGGGAAGATCCCCTGGAGAAGGGGAAGACTACCAACTCCAGTATTCTGGCCTGGAAAATTGCATGGACTCATGGGGTCACAAAGAGTCAGACACGACTGGGCAACTTTCACTTTCACTGGTATATATGTAGCAAGAGAAATGTTAATACTGTCACAAATTTGTATTTGTGAGCTAAAACATTAGGCTGTATATTATAAAATGTATAGACTCTATATTATAAAATATATAAAATTCCTTCCAAGAGTTTAATACCTAAGGATGAGTATTTTTACTAAAAGGACTACATATATACTTGGTTATCTATAAAGAAAATAAATACAGAGTGCTACATGGTGTTTAATAGGGAAAACTGATTTGTTCCAGAGTATCAGTGAATATATGCTCTGTTACAGGAAGCTGACATGTATGGAATACACAATGTCCTCTAATTTCTGGTTGAGTTTGGCTAGTGGGGATTGTTTGGTAGAATAGAACAAGACAGGATAAAAAGATAGATATATTCATTTCTCTAGCTCCCTCCTCACATGACTGTCTTGGGCTCATTTTGTTCCTTGACTATCTGTGCTTCTCCATGTCACATTTACCATTTAATTCCCTCCTACCTTGTCTCCTGCTGTAGTGGTGTTAGTTTCCCTAGGGTATGGAGTCTCTTGAAGTTTGCCTATATATGTCCATGTCTCTAAATAGTGTCTTAGTTAACCTAACCTTCTTTAATTATTCTAGTTTGGACATGCCATCTGTTTTTTGCTGAGTCCCTGACTAATAGATGCATTATTAAGAGTGTTTAAACTGGGACTTAAAAGATGACTAGGGGCTTCACTGACAGAGTTTTCTGTGGAGGCATAGGAGGCAGATTGGTAATGAGAATACAGCCAGCATGGAACCAAAACATACAGAGTCCTCAAGGCAGGAATGAGACTGGAATGTTTTAGGGAAACAAAGAAAAGTCAGTATGGCTGAAGCCAATATTGCTGAGAAAAGAGTGGTGTAAGTAAACCAGAGAGAGGGGACCAGAGTTAGGAGTTTAATGGTATAATGATTATAACTAGCTGGTTTGTACCTCAGCAGAGGGGGTAAGTTCATGAGTGAATGAGTAATCGATTGTTTTCCTAAAGTGAAGGTGGAGAGTGAAAAAGTTGGCTTAAAGCTCAACATTCAGAAAACGAAGATCGTGGCATCTGGTCACTTCATGGGAAATAGATGGGGAACCAGTGGAAACAGTGTCAGACTTTATTTTGGGGGGCTCCACAATCACTGCAGATGATGACTGCAGCCATGAAATTAAAAGATGCTTACTCCTTGGAAGGAGGGTTATGACCAACCTAGATAGCATATTGAAAAGCAGAGACAATACTTTGCCAACAAAGGTCTGTCTAGTCAAAGCTATGGTTTTTCCTGTGGTCATGTATGGATGTGAGAGTTGGACTGTGAAGAAAGCTGAACGCTGAAGAATTGATGCTTTTGAACTGTGGTGTTGGAGAAGACTCTTGAGAGTCCCTTGGACTGCAAGGACATCCAACCAGTCCATTCTGAAGGAGATCAGTCCTGGGTGTTCATTGGAAGGAGATGCTAAAGCTGAAACTCCAGTACTTTGGCCACCTCATGGGAAGAGTTGACTCATTGGAAAAGACTCTGATGCTGGGAGGGATTGAGGGCAGGAGGAGAAGGGGATGACAGAGGATGAGATGGCTGGATGGCATCACGGACTTGATGGATGTGAGTCTGAGTGAATACCAGGTGTTGGTGATGGACAGGGAGACCTGGCGTGCTGCAATTCATGGGGTTGCAAAGAGTCAGACATGACTGAGCGACTGAACTCAACTGAACTGAACACTAGAAAGCAGGAAACAAATGTTCTCATTGTCCAACATGAGGTACAAAGAGTCAGAGAAAAGAAGTGGGCTCATTTTGAGAGAGTTGTAGATAAAGCAGCATTTTATAGGAAAGAGGAGTTTCACTTTAAGTCGGGAGGTGAGTCATGCTAGAGGGGGGCTGCTCCCTGTGATGTCAGAGTCCTAGATGGGCAAGAATGTACTTGGTTCCATACCAAATGAAGTTCATAACAGTGTGAAAACACATAGAGAAGAAAGTAGAGCTTTCCTGAAGCTCAGAATTTAGATCAGGACAATGGATAGGTGAGAAATGGGAGAATTAGTCCTAAACTAGGCCAGGTCTGAAGAGGACTGATAACTGGCAGGTTATTCAGACTGGATCTAACTGGTTACTACTCTGTTTGACTACAAAACTTGTAAATGGTATAGCATGGATATCAGTAAGATATAGGATACCTGGTGTAAGGGAGAAAGCACAGCTCCCCATGCAATCAATTGTTCTCCCTATGCAATCAGTTGTTCTCCCCATGCAATCAATTGTTCTGCTATTATCACTAGAAAGCAAGGAAGAAAATATTCTAGTTTTACAACTCATAGGTACAAAGAGTCAGAGAAAAGAAGTGGGCTCATTTTGAGAGGGTTGTAGATAAAGCAGCATCTTATAGGAAAGGGGAGTTTCACTTTAAGGTGGGAGGTGAGTCATGCTAGAATGGGGCTGCTCTCTGTGATGTCAGAGTTCTAGAAGGAAAGGAATGTATTTAGTTCTGTACCAAACGAAGTTCATAACAGTGTGAAGACACATGGAGGAGATAGTAGAGCTCTCCTAGAGCTCAGAATTTGGATCAGGACAATGGATAAATCAGAAATGGTAAAATTTAGTCCTAAACTAGGCCAGGTCTGAAGAGGTTTGATAACTGGCAAATTATTCAGACTGGATCTAATGGGTTACTACTCTGACTACAGAACTAGTAAATGTTACAGGATGGATATCAGTAAGATTGAGGATACCTCAGTGTAAGGGGGAAGGGATAGCTCCCCATGATGCCTACTCTCTTATTGAGGACTGCCCAGAGTTTAGAGTTTGGCAGCCTTGTTAAATTGACTGGAGTGAAGCATCGTGCTCAAAAGCAGGTTTTGAAGCATCACCAATGCATACTAAGATTGATTCATAATGTTTTGTCATATTAGCTGCTTCAGCATTTGCTGGAGAGCCAGGTAGAATTATGAATGGCTTGCCAAAATGAGACAGTGATTGTCTAGTTACCTTTCAAAACACATTAATGTGTAGTCATTTTACTTGTCATCTCAACAAATCACACAGTGCCTTGTGAACTAAACATCTATTCCATGGTAATAACAAGGCAAGCTGGACACTTTAAGAGAAATTCAATTATTTTTAAATTAAAAAAAATAATTTATTTTAACTGGAGGCTAATTACAATATCGTAGTTGTTTTTTGCTATAAATTGACATGAACCAACCACGGGGTGCATGTGTCCCTCCATCTGAAACCCCATACCTCTAGGTTGTCCCAGAGCACCAGCTTTGAATGCCCTGCTTCATGCATCAAACTTGCCCTGGTCATCTATTTTACATATGGTAATATACATGTTTCAATGCTATTCTCTTAAAATGTCCCACCCTCACCTTCTCCCACATACTCCAAAAGTCTGTTCTTTATATCTGTGTCTCTTTTGCTATCTTGCATATAGGGTCATCATTACTAGCTTTCTAAATTCCATATATATGCATTAATATATTGTATTGGTATTTGCCTCTCTGACTTACTTCACTCTGTATAATAGCCTCCAGTTTCATCCACCTCATTAGAACTGACTCAAATGTGTTCTTTTTTAAAGCTGAGTAATATTTCATTGTGTATATGCACAACAACTACCTCATCCATTCATCTGCCGATGGACATCTAAGTTGCTTGCATGTCCTAGCTACTGTAAACAGTGCTGCAGTGAACATTGGGGTACATGCGTTTCTTTCAATTCTGGTTTCCTTGATGTGTATGCATAGCAGTGGGTTTGCTGGGTCATATGACAATTCTATTTTCAGTTTTTTAAGGAATCTCCACACTCTTCCCCATAGTAGCTGTACTAGTTTGCATTTCCACCAACAGTGTAAGGTTCCCTTTTCTCCACACCCTCTCCAGCATTTAGTGTTTATAGACTTATAGATGGCAGCCATTCTGACTGGCATGAGATGGTATCTCGTTGTGGTTTTGATTTCCATTTCTCTGATAATGAGTGATGTTGAGCATCTTGTCATGTATTAGCCATCTGTGTGTCTTTGGAGAAATGTCTGTTTAGTTCTTTGGCCCATTTTTTGTTCGGATTGTTTAGTTTTCTGGTATTGAGCTGCATGAGCTGCTTCTATATTTAGGAGATTATTTCTTTGCCAGTTGTTTCGTTTGGTATTATTTTCTCACATTTAGAAGGCTGTCTTTTCACCTTACTTATAGTTTCTGTCATTGTGCAAAAGCTTTTAAGTTTAATTAGGTCCTATTTGTTTATTTTTGTTTTTATTTCTATTACTCTGGGAGGTGGAAGATCATAGAGGATCGTGCTATGATTTAAGTCAGAGAGTGTCCTGCCTATCTGTTCCTATAAGAGTTTTATAGTATCTGGTCTTAAATTTAGATCTTTAATCCATTTTGAGTTTATTTTTGTGTATGGTGTTAGAAAGTGTTCTAGTTTCATTCTTTTACAAGTGGTTGACCAGTTTTCCCAACACCACTTGTTAAAGAGATTGTCTTTTCTCCATTGTATAATTTTGCATCCTTTGCCAAAGATAAGGTGTGTGGAATTATCTCTGGGCTCTCTATTTTGTTCCATTGATCTATATTTCTGTCTTTGTGCCCGTACCATACTGTCTAGATGACTGTGGCTTTGTAGTGTAGTCTAAAGTCAGGCAGGTTGATTCCTCCAGTTCCATTCTTCTTTCTCAGGATTGCTTTGGATATTTGAGGTTTTTTGTGTTTCCATACAAATTGTGAAATTATTTGTTATAGTCCTATGAGAAATACCTTTGGTAGCTTGATACGTATTGCATTGACTCTATAGATTGCTTTGAGTAGTATACTCATTTTCACTATATTGAATCTTCTGAAGCAATAACATGGTATATTTCTCCATCAATTTGTGCCATCTTTGTTTCTTTCACCAGTGTTTTATAGTTTTTTACATATATAGGTCTTTTGTTTCTTTAGGTAAAATTTTTCCTAAGTATTTTATTCTTTTTGCTGCAATGGTGAATGGGGTTATTTCCATAAATTCTCTTTCTGTTTTCTCATTGTAAGTGTATAGGAATGCAAGGGATTTCTGTGTGTTAATGTTATATCCTGCAATTTTGCTATTTTCATTGATTAGTTCTAGTAATTTTCTGGTGGTGTCTTTAGTGTTTTCTATGTAGAGGATCATGTCCTCTGCAAAGAGTGATAGTTTTACTTATTTTCCAATCTGGACTCCTTTTACTTCTTTTTCTTCTCTGATTGCTATGGCTAGGACTTCCAAAACTATGTTGAATAATAGTGGTGAGAGTGGGAACCCTTGTCTTTTTCTTGATTTTAGAGAAAATGGTTTTAAGTTTTTGCCATTGAGGATAATGTTTGCTGTGGATTTTTCGTATATGGCTTTTATTATGTTGAGGTATGCTCCTTCTATGTCTGCTTTCTGGAGAGTTTTATGTCATAAATGGGTTTTTAATTTTGTCAAAGGTTTTCTCTGCATCTATTGAGATAATCATATGTTTTTTATCTTTTAATTTGTTAATATGGTGTATCACATTGATTGATCTGTGTGTAGTGAAGAATCCTTGTGTCACTGGGATAAAGCCCACATTGTCATGATGTATGATCTTTTAAATATGTTGTTGGATTCTGTTTACTAGAATTTTGTTGAGAATTTTTTGTACCTGTGTTCATCAGTGATATTGGCCTGTAGTTTTCTTTTTGGGGGGCATCTTTGTCTGGTTTTGGTATTAGGGTAATAGTGTCCTCATAGAATGAGTTTGGCAGTTTACCTTCCTCTGCAATTTTCTGGAAGATTTTGAGTGGGATAGGTTTTAGCTCTTCTCTAAATTTTTGGTAGAATTCACGTGAGAATCCATCTGGTCCTGGGCTTTTGCGTGTTTGGAAGTTTTTTTATTATAGCTTCAATTTCCATGCTTGTGATGGGTCTGTTAAGATTTTCTTTCTTCCTGGTTCAGTTTTGGAAGATTATACTTTTCTAAGAATTTGTCCATATCTTCCAAGTTGCTCATCATAGTCTCTTATGATCTTTTGTACTTCTGTGTTGTCCATTATGTTTTCTCCATTTTCATTTCTAATTTTATTGATTTGATTCTTCTCCCTTTTTCTCTTGATGAGTCTGGCTAACAGTTTGTCTATTTTATTTATCTTCTCAAAGAACAAGCTTTTAGTTTTGCTGACTTTTACTATAGTCTCCTTCATTTCTTTTTCACTTATTTCTGGTCTTTTATTATTTTTTTCCTTCTACTAACTTTGGAGTTCTTTTCTTCTTTTTCTAGTTGCTTCAGTTGTAAAGTTAGGTTGTTTATTTGATGTTTCTCTTGTTTCTTGAGGTAGACTGGTATCACTATGGACCTCCCTCTTAACACTGCATTTACTGAATTGCATGTGTTTTGGGTTGTTGTGGTTTCATTTTAATTTGTCTCTATGCATATTTTGATTTCCTTTTTCATTTCTTCTGTGATCTGTTGGTTATTCAGAAGTGTGTTGTTTAGCCTCCATATGTTTGTATTTTTAATAGTTTTTTTCCTATAGTTGATATCTAATCTTACCACAATATGATTGGAAAAGATGCTTGAAGTGATTTCATTTTTAAAAAATTTACCCATACACACTGAGGGAACCAGAATTGAAAGGGACACATGTACCCCAATGTTCATTGCAGCACTGTTTATAATAGCCAGGACATGGAAACAACCTAGATATCTATCAGCAGATGAATGGATAAGAAAGCAGTGGTACATATACACAATGGAGTATTACTCAGCCATTAAAAAGAATGCATTTGAATCAGTTCTAATGAGATGGATGAAACTGGAGCCAATTATACAGAGTGAAGTAAGCCAGAAAAAAAAAACAAAACACCAATACAGTATACTAACACATATATATGGAATTTAGAAAGATGGTAATGATGACCCTGTATATGAGACAGCAAAAGAGACACAGATGTATAGAATGGACTTTTGGACTCTGTGGGAGAGGGAGAGGGTGGGATGATTTGGGAGAATGGCACTGAAACATGTATACTATTGTGTAAGAAACGAATCGCCAGTCTATGTTTGATACAGGATTCAGGATGCTTGGGGCTGGTGCACGGGGATGATCCAGAAAGATATGGGGTGGAAGGTGGGAGGGGGTTCAGGAATGGGAACTCATGTACACCCTTGGTGGATTTATGTCAATGTATGGCAAAACCAATACAGTATTGTAAAGTACAATAAAATAAATATAAAATTTTAAAAAAAGAAAAAAAAAAGAGTATAACTGAAAAAATAAAAATTACCAAAGCTAAATTTATTGCCCAGGATATGATCTATCCTGCAGAATGTTCCTTGTGTATGTGAGAAAAAGTTGAATTCCATTGTTTTTGGGTGAAATGCCCTATAGATATCAATTAAGTCTAACTGGTCCATTGTATCATTTAGAGCTTGTGTTTCCTTGCTAATTTTCTGTTTGGTTGAACTATCCAAAGTTGTGAGTGAAGTATCAAAGTCCCCCATTATTATCATGTCACTGTTAATTTCCCCTTCTATAATTGTTAGCATTTGCTTTGTGAATTGAAGTGTTCATATATATTTATAATTGTTATATCTTCTTCTTGGATTAATCCTTTGGTCATTATGTAGTGTCCTTTGTCTCTTATCATGGTCTTTATTTCAAAGTCTATTTTATCTGATATGAGTATTGCTACTCCTGCTTTCTTTTGGTCCCCATTTTCATGAAATAAGTTTTTCCAGCCCTTCACTTTCAGTCTGTATGTGTCGCTAGATTTGAGGTGGGTCTCTTGTGGACAGCATATAAAGGAGTCTTGTTTTTGTATCAGCCAGTCTTTGTCTTTTGGTTGGAGCGTTTAACCCATTTACATTTAAGGTAATTATTGATAAGTATTATCCCTTTACCCATAGAAGGCAATGACACCCCACTCCAGTACTCTTGCCTGGAAATTCCCATGGATGGAGGAGCCTGGTAGGCTGCAGCCCATGGGGTCGCCAAGAGTCAGACACGACTGAGCAACTTCACTTTCACTTTTCACTTTCATGCATTGGAGAAGGAAATGACAACCCACTCCAGTGTTCTTGCCTGGAGAGTCCCAGTGATGGTGGAGCCTAGTGGGCTGCCGTCTATGGGGTCGCACAGAGTCGGACATGACTGAAGCAACTTAGCAGCAGCAGTAGCATCCCTTTACCATTTACTTTGTTGTTTTGGGTTCATTTTTGTAAACCTGGTCTGTGTTTCTTGTCTAGAGAAAATCCTTTATCTTTTGTTGAAGAGCTGATTTGGTGGTGCTGAATTCTCTCAGTTTTGGTTGTCAGTAAAGCTTTTGATTTCTCCTTCACATCTGAATGAGATTCTTGCTAAGCAGAGCAATCTTGTTTGTAGAATTTTCTCTTTCATCAGTTTAAGTATGCCCTTCCATTCCCTGCTGGCCTGAAGAGTTGCTATTAAAAGATCAGCTGTTATCCTCATAGGGACCCCCTTATATATTATTTGTGGCTTTTCCCTTGCTGCTTTTAGTATTTGTGTTTGATCTTTGTTAGTTTGATTAATGTGTATCTTTGGGTGTTTCACCCTGGGATTATCCTGTTTGGGACTCTATGGGTTTCTTGGGCTTGGGTGGCTATTTTCTTCCCCATATTAGGGAAGTTTTCAACTATTATCTCCTCAAGTATTTTATCATGCCCTTTCTTTGTGTCTTTTTCTGGGACACCTATGATTCAAATGTTGTGGTGTTTAACATTTTCCCAGAAGTCTGTGAGGTTGTCTTCATTTCTTTTAATTATTTTTTCCTCTATTTCACTTATTTCCATCATTCACTTCCACCTCAATTTTCCTCTCTTCTGTCTCAGTTATTCTACTGTTGGTTCCCCCAGAGTGCTTTTGATCTCAGTATTTGCATTATTCATTATTGATTGATTCTTCATTATTTCTTAGGTCCTAGCTAAACATTCTTGCATCTTCTAAATCCTTGTCTCTTGTCTATTTATCTGTAACCCCATTTTGCTTTCAAAATTTTGAATCATCTTTACTATCATTATTCTGAATTCTTTTTCTGGTATACTCCCTATCTCCTCCTTTTTTGTTTGGTTTGGTGGGTTTTTATCTTGTTCCTTCACCTGCTGAATATTTCTGTCTTTTCATTTTGTTTGGATTGCTGTGTTTGGGGTTCTGTTTCTGCAGGCTGGAAGTTCATGGTCCCCCTTAATTGTTGAGTCTGCCCCCTGTGGGTGGGGTTGCACTAATGGCTTGTCAGGGATTTCTGGTTGGGGAAGCTTGTGTCTGTGTTCTGGTGGATGGAGCTGGATGTATTCTCTCTGGAGTGCAGTAATGTTTCAAGTAGTGAGTTTTGGGGTGTCTATAGGTTTGGCATGGCTTTGGGCCACCCATCTTTTCATGTTTACGGTTGTGTTCCTATTTTGCTGGAGAATTAGCCTGGTGTGTCTTTTACTGGTACTTGTTGACTCTTGGCTGGAGCTTGGTTTCAGTGTAGGTATGGAGACTTTTGAGTGAGCTCTTGTCTATTAATGTTACTTGGAGTCAGGAGTTCTCTGATGTTCTAAAGTTTTGTAGTTAAGCCTCCTGCCTCTGGCTTCCAGTCCTCCTCTTACAGTAGCCTCAAGACTTCTCCATCCATATAGCCTAGATGATAAAACCGCTAGGTTATTGGCAAAACAATTCTCCACAGCCAGGAACACCCAGAGAGATCCACAGAGTTATATAGAGAAGAGAAGAGGAAGGAAGAAGATAGAGGTGACCTGGAGTAGAAAAGGGAGAATCAAAAGGGGAGAGAGCAATCAAGTTGGTTATCAAATCCCTCAGGGAAAATTGATACTGAAAATTAGATTCTTAGAGGTAAAAGACTGATAAATATCAAGCAGCAGAGAGTAAAAACCTAGAATAAATGTTAGATTCTCAAAAATACAATGTAAAAAATACAAAACATAATCAATCACAAACAATTTTTAAAACATGTAGAATTTGTTTTAAAAAATCTTTTTTTTAAAA
>SJYQ01020635.1:24491-37488 GCA_006410935.1 Redunca redunca
TAAAAAAAAAAATAAAAAATAAAAGCTTATAATGAGCGATGGAAAGTACTTTTGAATAAATACAGCCTCTTTTGCTTTTTTAACACTTATGCAAGTTCAGCCTTAAAACACAGATGTTCAGAAAATTATAGAAAATACATGATTCTTCAAGCAGTACACATTTTTGTTTCATTAAGTTTATTTGTTGATGAATCATGAAACTTGATTTTATCTTAGAGAGCACAACTTATGTGGTCAAACATGCAAAGCTTNATGTGGTCAAACATGCAAAGCTTTTAACTAACAGTTCTATGTTATCTCTTCAAAGTACTGCCAGTTGAAACAGGGAATATTATGTTTGCAAATTTAAGTTTTTAAATGTTTTACACAATATGAATATTGTCTTTAGTAAATGTTTGCTTCCATCATCTAACAGAAAGTTAGTATATAGCAAAGAATGACAGTTTTGTACAATAGAAAGGCTAATAATAAAATGAACACTTAACAACTTGAAAACCAATTTAGGAAGCAGAAGATTCCCAAGTCCTTTGGAGGTACCTTTGTTCTCTTATCTTTCCTGTGTCCCTACCCCGCCTCCCCTGAAAGTGATAAACACTCCCCCAAATTTATGTTTACCTTTGATTATCTTTTTAAATCAGTTCAGTTCAGTTCAGTTGCTCAGTTGTGTCCGACTCTTTGTGATCCATGGACTGCAGCACGCCAGGCTTCCATGTCCATCACCAACTCCTGGATCTTGCTCAAACTCATGTCCACTGAGTCGGTGATGTCATCCAATCATCTTATCCTAGGTCATCATCTTTTCCTCCTGCCTTCAATTTTTCCCAGCATCAGACTCTTTCCAATGAGTCAGTTCTAAGCATCAGGTGGCCAAAATACTGGAGTTTCAGCTTCAGCATCAGTCCTTCCAATGAATATTCAGGACTGATTTCCTTTAGAATTGACTAGTTTGAACTCCTTGAAGTCCAAGGGACTCTTAAGAGTCTTCTCTAACACCACAGTTCAAAAGCATCTATTCTTCAGTTCTCAGCTTTCTTTATGGTCCAGCTCTCACAACCATACATGACTACTGGAAAAACTATAGCTTTGACTAGACGGATCTTTGTTGGCAAAGTAACATCCCTGCTTTTTAACATGCTGTCTAGGTTAGTCAGAGCTTTTCTTCCAAGGATCAAGTATCTTTTAATTTCATGGCTGCAGTCCAAATAAGCAGTGATGTTGGAGCCTAAGAAAATAGTCTCTCACTGTTTCCATTGTTTCCCCATCTATTCGCCATGAAGTGATGGGACCAGATGCCATGATCTTAGTTTTTTGAATGTTGTTGAGTTTTAAACCAACTTTTTCACTCTCCTCTTTCACTTTCATCAAGAGGCTCTTTAGTTCTTCTTTGCTTTCTGCCATAAAGTTTGTGCCATCTGCCTATCTGAGGTTATTGATATTTCTCCCCAAATCTTGACTCCATTGTGTGCTTCATCTGGTATTTCACATGATGTACTCTGCATATAAGTTAAATAAGCAGGGTGACAATATACAGCCTTGACAAACTCCTTTCCTAATTTGGAACCAGTCTGTTCCATGTCTGGCACTAAATGTAGTTTATTGACATGCATATAGAGTTCCCAGGAGGCAGGTAAGTTGGTCTGGCATTCCCATCTCTTGAAGAATTTTTCACAGTTGGTTATGATCCACCAGTTAATAATGCAGAAGTAAATGTTTTTCTGGAACTATCTTTTTTTTTTTTTTAATTGATCCAGTGGTATTGGCAATTTGATCTCTGTTTCCTCTGGCTTTTCCAAATCCAGCTTGAACATGTGGAAGTTCATGTTTCACGTACTTTTGAAGCCTTGCTTGGAGAATTTTGAGCATTTCTTTGCTAGCATGTGAGATGAGTGCAATTGTGCAGTAGTTTGAACATTCCTTGGCATTGCCTTTATTTGGGATTGGAATGAAAACTGACCTTTTCCAGTCCTGTGGCCACTGCTGAGTTTTCCAAATTTGCTGGCATATTGAGTGCAGCACTTTCACAGCATCATCCTTCAGGATTTGAAACAGCTCAACTGGAATTCCATCACCTCCACTAGCTTTGTTCGTAGTGATGCTTTTTCTAAGGCCCACTTGACTTCACTTTCCAAGATATCTGGCTCTAGACATGTCATCTTGTTTTTTCAGCCAACCTTATATTTCTAGGATTTATTTATGCTAATGTGTAAATAATTAGCTTATTTATTTTTTCACTTCTTTGTTGGATCATCATATGCCTTTCGCATTATTTAGCCATCCATTTTCTTGTTACTAGAGATTGTGTTTTTCTCTCTCTCTCTCTTTTCTTTTATATTTTTTTGTTATTACAATTTTGCTGTGAACATTTTTTGCACATTTGTCCTTTTCCATCATCTGTGCTTTTATTTTCATTTAATTTTATTTTATAGCCTGTAGGAACTTACTGCTTCTGTATGATCACTATTTACTTAGTTTTACATGAATTTTCCCTTGGTTTTCAGGCTTCCCTCTATTTTCTGATTTCTGGCTCATATGATTTTCTTTTTTCTTGAAAGCTCCTTTTATTCTTTTATATGGGTTGACTGGCAGTGAATCCTCTCAGTTTTTTAGTTGGTATATGCTTTTAAACAATCTTTCCTTTTAAAGAACATGTTAATTATTAAATTGAAGAATTTCAAGTTGATGATTATTTTCATTGGCAGTACAAATACGACTCTGCAATATTGCAGATTCTGTTCCAGGCCATTGCAACAAAGTGAATATTGCAATAAAGCGAGCCACACAATCTTTTTGTTTCCCTGAGATTCAAACTCCGTTCTAATTTAAACTCTTACATGAGGTAATCCAACAGCCATGCTACTGAGATAGCTTCTAAATGAGCAAGTAATCAGGACAAAGACTTTACAAATTAACTTAAAAAAATTAACAACAAAGACTTTGCCTGCTAATGCATTGTGGCAGGGGACTAGGTTTTGAATTCATAACTTGAATTGAATCCCGACCCTGCCATTTTCTATGCAACTTTGGAGAGGTTGCATGATACCTTTGGAGGTTAGTTTTCCTATCTGTGTGTTGGTAATAATACTCAAATCAACTCAAAAAAAAAAAAAAAACTTAGCTCACAGAGTAATTGTGTCTAGTGCAAGGTAAGCAATCAATGAAAAAAAAGAGCTGATCTTGATATGATTACTTTTCCCTGTAGGCAACAAAAATACAAATCAGTGAGCAGCAGGATTAGCTTCCAAGTTATCTGAAGAACAAGGAATATTTACTGTGGCTTGGGATTAGTACAGAAAACACTTGAGTTAACAACATGAAAAAGATATCAAATGGACTGTTTGACGAATTGAGGTGCACGCTATCTCTGAAGTCAATATAAATTTGTGGAGGAAAGTTTCCCCTAGGCTATACAGAAAAAAAGATCTTGTTCTAGTTCATGACCAAAATCTAAGCACAGCATATCAGCCAGGCATTTTCTTACATTGTCACATCACCTCTTAGAAGCAATATGAGAAAGCTGACAGTCCAGTTGATTGGTGACTCAGGTGATCAACATTCTATTTTCTTGTGCTGAGTTTTTTCAAACAAGATATTTAACAGGGCTATGTTGATGTACCAGTGTAGTGATGACCATATTAGATGGAAGAGCTAGTAGAGATGCATTAGCTGTGTGAGGTGGCATGAGGGATATGCTACCCATAGTGGTAGTTGAAGCTACGAGATAAGAGACTATAACTGCTAAGGAACACAATATTGAAAAGAAAGTCAGTGACTTGTTCTCTGCTGAAGAAGGCACATACATTTAGGGTATAAGAGAAGGAACAGAAGTGAGCAGAATGGCCAGATAAGGAGAATGAAAACTTCAGTGACCAGGATCCAGAGCGAGAAGGTAATCCACAGTTGCAATTGATAGAAAGAAGTCAAGAAACTTAAGATCAGCTCCCCAGAAAGCAGCATGAAGATGCAGAACTATGGAGATGTTGCACAACTCCATTAGGATCCCTCATATTTCCCCAACATAAATCAAAATCTACATTGATTTCACTTTCAGAAACTTTCAATATATTTACCTAATTAAAAAGATATGAAATACCTACCTGGAGAAGGAAATGGCAACCTTCTCCAGTTTTCCTGCCTGTGAAGTCCCATTTATAGAGAAGCCTGGCAGGCTACAGTCCACAGGGGTTGTAAAAGTGTTGGACGTGACTTACTGACTAAACAAAAACAAACACAAAAGTAAAAGCACTGGTCAGACTGCTCAGTTACTGCTCTGGAAGCATTATATAGAAAACTTAATACATAAAAAGGCCCATGATTCCCCAATACCCCCCACACCTTCATCTTGTTGAAAAAAGGTTAAATTCAGTATGTTAATTATAATGATGGCATTATATCATTTCAGATTACAAAGTTTCTTATACAAATCAGCTTAAATTCAGTGTTATCATCTATAAATAGTCTATCCCTGAATGTATTTCACAGGCAGATGAGGACTGAAACTATTTTGTCTCGTTTGAGGGAGAATGGATTTTGTTTGTGGAGAATGGTATTTGTATGGCTGCATCCCTTTGCTGTTCACCTGAGAGTATCACAACATTGTTAATCAGCTATACCCCAATACAAAATAACAAGTTTAAAAGAAAAAAAAAAGCAAAGAAAAAATGAAATATCTGAATTTCACATGAAATTTTCAGTAATTAAGTTGATGGCACAGTGGTAAAGAATCTGCCTGCAATGCAGGAGACCTGGGTTCGATTCCTGGGTCAGGGAGATATGCTGGAGAAGGAAATGGCAACCCATGCCAGTATTCTTGCCTGGAGAATCCCATGGACAGAGGAGTCTGGCAGGCTACAATTCATAGGAAACACAGTCAGACACGACTGAAACAACTTAGCCACATGCATGCAACACTTCCTGTTTAAAATATAACATCAGAATTTAGAAGTTAATTACTTTGTAATTTCATTTGGGGTGGTCTTACATCATAAACGTGATTAATTTTTTTTTTTTCTCTTTGTACATACATGAGTCTTTCCCAGGTATAGCTAAAGTTTCAAGTGGTACCTTTTTGTTAGCCCAGCAAGCAATCCCTTTAATAAAACGTCTGTCCTTCTTTCAAGAAGATGAGATATCAAAACCCAACTTAAAATCACCCTCCTCTGGAGACGCAGGTATAGAAAACAGACTTGTGGACACAGAGGGAGCAGGAGAGGGTGGGATGAATTGAGAGAGTAGTATTGAAACATACATTGCTATATGTAAAATAGATAGCCAGCAAGAACTTGCTGCATGGCGCAGTGAGCTCAATCCCAGTGCTCTGTGACAATTTAGAAGGGTGGGATGGGATGGGAGGTGGTAACCGGGTTCAGGATGGAGGGAACATATGTGTATCTATGGCTATTCATGTTGATGTATGGCAGAAACCAACACAACATTGTAAAGCAATTATCCTTCAATTAAAGTAAGTAAATTTTGGAAATACATTCAATTTTAAAAAGTGAAATAAAATCACCCTTCTCAGATCCATGTCCTTGTCTGCCATTTGTCTAATTGGGTGCTTACTTGATACAAAGCTGGCTTTCCTTATCCATTAAAGATTTTGAACCTGAAAAGTGTGTTTCTCCCTTTGCTTTTCACAACATCTCAAATTAACCTCCAGTTTAAAATAAAATAGAAATAGTGATGGTCTCAACTGCCTGTTTCAGGGACACTTTTTGTCAAATAATGAGTGGCTTAAAATTGAAACTAAATAATCTGTCACAACTAGTTCAGAAGCAGTTAGTAATCACTGTCTTGAACCTTCTAGCTTTATTTAATAAGGGTAATGCAGCTCCAATAGAGATGATAATTGGTAACCTATGCTTCCCATAAAGCCATCAGAGTAAGTTGGTTACTTAGATATGATGGACTTCTGAAACCTTTACATCTGTTTCTCACAACAAAAGTGTATATATACAGTACAAATATTTTGAACATCTAAGCACTGTAAATTGTATCTTTATTGGGCTTCTGATGGTGTAACAGGAAGAGCCAGTGTGTGTGAAGCTATTCCTCTTTAAGTACTTTATTTATTTTGGCCGCATGGTGTGACATGTGGGATCTTGATTCTTGGATCAGGGATCAAACCCATGCCTCCTGCACTGGAAGCATGTTGTCTTAATCAATGGACACCCAAGGAAGTCCCCTTAAAGTACTTTTAAAATGACTACAATTTATACAGTTTGTAAGATTTGTATATATATGGTCAATTCCTAATAATAGATTAATCAAATCAGTAGTAGATAAATAAAATATGCTATGCAATGTTATCCACTCCACTCCAGTACTCTTGCCTGGAAAATCCCGTGGACTGAGGAGCCTGGTGGGCTGCAGTCCATGGGGTCGCAAAGTCAGACACAACTAAGCGACTTCCCTTTCACTTTTCACTTTCATGCATTGGAGAAGGAAATGGCAACCCACTACAGTGTTCTTGCCTGGAGAATCCCAGGGACAGGGAAGCCTGGTGCACTGCCGTCTGTGGGGTCACACAGAGTTGGACACGACTGAAGTGACTTAGCAGCAGCAGCAGCACGCAATGCTATCATTTTCCATAAAATAACTCCATGGGACATAAAACTTTTGATACTGATCTGTAAAACGTGAAAGGTAGATCTGTGCAATCAATTATTTAATAGTACTGTGGCTTGGGGTTTATGGAGAAACACTTGAATTAGCAAAACAGAAGAAAATCAAATGGACTGTTGGATAAACTCAAGTGCCAGAGGTCTCTAAATACAATCCAGAAATGAGAAGGAAAACTTTACTCACTCTATACAGATAAAATAATCAAAACAGGTATTGTATTAATAGTCTGTTACCAAAACATTAGCAAATATTTCTGGCCAGGCATTTCTCACAATGTCACATTGTCTCTTGGAAGCTGTGTGATGAAAGTGACAGTCCAGTTGACTGGGAGCCCCAGAGACCAGCATTTTATTCATTTGCCAGGTTTTCTCAAGCAAGTCACATTTATCCTATCTCTGTATCAGATGCTTCTGAAATGGGTTTGAAAATAACTGCTGCTTCTAAGTCATTTTGAACTGTATTGAAGATTATATCGAGCTTATTAGTGGAGAGTTTTTGAGACATGGGCTTCCCTGATGGCTAAGATGGTAAAGAATCTCCCTGTAATACAGGAGACCCGGGTTCCATCCTTGGGTCGGGAAGATCCCCTGGAAAAGGAAATGGCTACCCATTTCAGTATTCTTGCCTGGAAAATTTCATGGACAGACGAAACTGGTGGGCTATAGTCCATGTGGTCACAAAGAGTTAAACATGACTGAGCAATTAACACTTTCACACTTTCACTTTTGAGAAATGGTGAAAACCTTTTGCAAACCAAAGCCTAGAGAAAGAAAGTGATTTGCTTAATTTAGGGTTTCTTAATCTTGGCACTACTGATGCCTTGAGCTGGGTAATTCCTTGTCCTAAGTGTGGGTGTGTCCTGCACATTGTGGAATGTCAAGCAGCCCCTCTGGCCTCTATTCATTAGATCCCAGTGGCAACACCCTAATCGTGATTATGAAAACTGTCTTCAGATATTGCTAACTGTCCCCTGAGGGGCAAAATAGGTTCCAATTGAGAACCACTAGCCCAGGTCACACAACAGAATAGCTGCAAGAGTTAGGAGTGGAGTTCAAGGCCTCCTGACTCTTCAGTTCAGTTCAGTCGCTCTTTGCACCCCATGAATCGCAGCACACCAGGCCTCCCTGTCCATCACCAACTCCCAGAGTTTACTCAAACTTACATCCATTGAATCGGTGATGCCATCCAGCCATCTCATCCTCTCTTGTCCCCTTCTCCTGCCGCCAATCCCTCCCAGCATCAGAGTCTTTTCCAATGAGTCAGCTCTTCACATGAGGTGGCCAAAGTATTGGAGTTTCAGCTTTAGCATCAGTCCTTCCAGTGAACACCCAGGACTGATATCTTTTAGGATGGACTGGTTGGATCTACTTGAAGTCCAAGGGACTCCCAAGAGTCTTCTCCAACACCACAGACTCCTACTCTGATGTAAATCTTATTCAGCTACATTACCTTACATGTGTGTTGGTACTTTGAGTGAGGGTAGGTATCAAGTTAGCATCTTTAGTTTGCCAAAAGAGAAACTTCTTGAAATTTGGGTCTTCATATTTCTGTGTTATATTGCCCTTGTTAGAATAATGAAAATGTGTAGATAGAAAAAAGTGAAGTTGACAAACGTGAGTGATTTTTTGAAAAGAGCCCTGATTGTTTACAATTATTAAAATGTAGTGTGTGTGTCTCATTAACAATGAATATACTTAACAGTATCTGTCTGACAAAATTAGGCATTTCAGTAAACACGCCTTTCAGTATGCAAAAGTCAGATTCAGTAGCTACTTCATGCATACTTTCAAGCAGTAAATTTCATCTTTGTGAATAAGAGTTAAATAGCTTCATAAAATGCATACAATATACTAATAATATTTATATTCTATTTATACTTATGCCAAACATTATTATACTGTATTATATAGTATATAAGTATGAGATTATTACAAGATGTTATTTATATTTATATTCAAATTATATTTATGTGTCAAACTTTTTATGGTTTGGCAGATGACCTGTGGATGCACGGGATGAGACTATGACACAGTGCAGGACAACAATTTGCTGAAACATAATTTACCACAATTTAAAAGAACTGAATGATGTGATAAATTAATATTTATTCCAACAGAAAGATTTTTATATGTTAACTGAAAAGTAGGTGTTAATATAGTATTATAGTGTAATCTGGAAGCAGTATCAGGATGGTAAGGATGTGTCTTGGTGGTGAGGAGAGTGACTTCTCTTTAAAATTATTTTCCCTCTATCTATGCTTTCTAACTTGTATTATTTTTATATTATAAGGTTCTATGGAGAGAACTAAAGTGGGGTAGAGGAGGGTGGGGAGTGCCAGTTAGCAGGACAGAAATTACAACTTTAAATAGGGTGGCCATGGAGAACCTCACTGAGAAGCTGATATTTGAACAAAACGTCAAGGAGGCATTGGAGTGTGTCATGCAGCTAGCTGGAGAAGTAGCATTTTTAGGTATAGGGAAGGGTCAATGAAACAGCGACAGAAAAGAAATAAGTTTCTGAAGTGCTTGACTGACTTCAGGAACAATAGTGTTTCTGAAAACAGAGTGAGTAAGTAGTTGACTTGTGAAAGAGATAACACAGCCAAATCACAGAAAGCCTTATAGCCATTGCAAGGTCTTTGTTTTTTTTTCTAGTGAGATGAAAGGATACTGGAGGTTTTAATGGAGAATCAGTTCAATCACTCTGTCGTGTCCAACTCTTTGTGACCCCATGGACTGCAACATGCCAGGCTTCCCTGTTCATCACCAATTCCCAGAGCTTGCTCAAACTTATGTCCATCGAATCGGTGATGCCATCCAACTATCTCATCCTCTGTCACCCCTTTCTCCTCCTGACTTCAATCTTTTCTAGCATCAGGGGCTTTTCCAATGAGTCAGTTCTTTGCATCAGGTGGCTGAAGTATTGGAGCTTCAGCTTCAGAATCAGGTCTTCAAATGAATATTCAGGACTGATTTTCTTTAGGATGGACTGGTTGGATCTCCTTTCAGTCCAAGGGACTCTCAAGAGTCTTCTCCAACACCACAGTTCAAAAGCATCAATTCTCTGGTGCTCATCTTTCTTTACAGTCCAACTCTCACATCCGTACATGACTACTAGAAAAAACATAGTTTTGACTAGATGGACTTTTGTCAGCAAAGCAATGTCTCTGGTTTGTAATATGCTGTCTAGGAGAAATGCTAGGATCTACTTAGTTTTAGAAGTATTGCTCTGGCTGCTGTGTTCAGAATATACTGTAAGGGACAGTAATCAAAAGAGGGACAGCAGATAGGATGATACTAAAATAACCCAGGCAAAACAAAGTGACAGCTAGGTAGAAAAACAATCAGTCAATGGAAGGAGTGGGGAAAATAATTCAATTCTGGATATTTTGAGGGTATAGCAAATACACTTTTCCTAATGGATTGAATATGGGATATGAGAAAGTTAATAATAACTCTGTTTTTGGCATGAGAAGTATAAAGGATGGAGCTAAGACTGTGAAACCTATGTGAGAAAAAGGCTTGGGAAAAAGAAGGAGCATGATTGGTATAGGTTATGTGTGAGATGCCATTATTTATCCAAAAGTATGCGCAGGTGGTGGCGGCAGCGGCGGCCAATGCACTAAGTGCAGGCGGTGGCGGCTGGCGCACTAAGCGTGGCCGAGAGCTACCCCACGTCCTAGGTCAGGGGCAGCGGCCTAGAGTGCCAGGCTGCGATGGCACAGGAACGGCAGAGAGGAGCTAGCCCACGTCTGAGGTCAGGGGCAACGGCCAAGAGGAGATACCCCACCTCCGAGGCCAGGGGTGGCAGCCAGAAGGAGCAACCCCATGCCCAAGGAGTGGTGGCTGTGTGGGTGCAGGAGGGCCTAGAGGAGCCATCCCACGTTGAAGGTCAGGAAGGGTGGTGGGAGGAGATACCCCTCATTCAAGGTAAGGAGCAGCAGCTGTGTTTTGCTGGAGCAGCTGTGAAAAGATACCCCATGCCCAAGGTAAGAGAAACCCAAGTAAGATGGTAGGTGTTGCAAGAGGGCATCAGAGGGCAAACATACTGAAACCGTACTCACAGAAAACAAGTCAATCTAATCACACTAGGACCACAGTCTTGTCTAATGAAACTAAGTCATGCCCACGGGGCAACCCAAGATAGGCAGGTCATGGTGGAGAGGTCTGCCAGAATGTGGTCCACTGGAGAAGGGAATGGCAAACCACTTCAGTATTCTTGCCTTGAGAACTCCATGAACAGTATGAAAAGGCATAATGATAGGATACTGAAAGAGGTACTTCCCAGGTCAGTAGGTACCCAATATGCTACTGGAGGTCAGTGGAGAAATAACTCCAGAAAGAATGAAGGGATGGAGCCAAAGCAAAAACAATACCCAGTTGTGGATGTGGCTGGTGATAGAAGCAAGGTCCGATGCTGTAAGAGCAATATTGCATAGGAACCTGGAATGTCAGGTCCATGAGTCAAGGCTGGAAGTGGTCAAACAAGAGATGGAAAGAGTGAACGTCAACATTCTAGGAATCAGTGAACTAAAATGGACTGGAATGGGTGAATTTAACTCAGATGACCATTATATCTACTACTGTGGGCAGGAATCCCTCAGAAGAAATGGAGTAGCCATCATGGTCAACAAAAGAGTCCGAAATACAGTACCTGGATGCAATCTCAAAAAGGACAGAATGATCTCTGTTCATTTTCAAGGCAAACCATTCAATATCACAGTAATCCAAGTCTATGTCCCAACCAGTAACACTGAAGAAGCTGAAGGTGAATGGTTCTATGAAGACCTATAAGATCTTTTAGAACTAACACCCCAAAAAATATGTCCTTTTCATTATACCAGACAGGAATGCAAAAGTAAGAAGTCAAGAAACACCTGGAGTAACAGGGCAAATTTGGCCTTGGAATGCGGAATGAAGCAGGGCAAAGACTAATAGAGTTTTGCCAAGAAAATGCACTGGTCATAGCAAACACCTTCTTCCAACAACACAAGAGAAGACTCTACACATGGACATCACCAGATGGTCAACACCAAAATCAGAGTGATTATATTCTCTGCAGCAAAAGATGGAGAAGCTCTATACAGTCAGCAAAAACAAGACCAGAGGTGACTATGGCTGAGATCATGAACTCCTTATTACCAAATTCAGACTGAAATTGAAGAAAGCAGGGAAAACCGCTAGAGCATTCAGGTATGACCTAAATCAAATCCCTTATGATTATACAGTGGAAGTGAGAAATAGATTTAAGGGCCTAGATCTGATAGATAGAGAGCCTGATGAACTAAAGAATGAGGTTCGTGACATTGTACAGGAGACAGGGATCAAGAAAATCCCCATGGAAAAGAAATGCAAAAAAGCAAAATGGCTGCTGGGGAGGCCTTACAAATAGCTGTGAAAAGAAGAGAAGTGAAAAGCAAAGGAGAAAAGGAAAGATACAAGCATCTGAATGCAGAGTTCCAAAGAATAGCAAGAAGAGATAATAAAGCCTTCTTCAGTGATCAATGCAAAGAAATAGAGGAAAAGAACAGAATGGGAAAGACTAGAGATCTCTTCAAGACAATTAGAGATACCAAGGGAACATTTCTTGCAAAGATGGGCTCAATATAGGACAGAAATGGTATGGACCTAACAGAAGCAGAAAATATTGAGAAGAGGTGGCAAGAATACACAGAGGAACTGTATAAAAAAGATCTTCATGACCCAGATAATCATAATGATGTGATCACTAGTCTAGAGCCAGACATCCTGGAATGTGAAATCAAGTGGGCTTTAGAAAGCATCACTGTGAACAAAGCTAGTGGAGGTGATGTAATTCCAGTTGAGCTGTTTCAAATACTGAGATGATGCCGTGAAATTGCTGCACTCAATATGCCAGCACATTTGGAAACCTCAGCAGTGGCCACAGGACTGGAAAAGGTCAGTTTTCATTCCAATCCCAAAGAAAGGCAATGCCAAAGAATGCTCAAACTACCGCACAATTGCACTCATCTCACATGCTAGTAAAGTAATGCTCACAATTCTCCAAGCCAGGCTTCAGCAATATGTGAACTGTGAACTTCCTGATGTTCAAGCTGGTTTTAGAAAAGGCAGAGGACCAGAGCTCAAATTGTCAACATCTGCTGGATTATGGAAAAAGCAAGAGAGTTCCAGAAAAACATCCATTTCTGCTTTATTGATTATACCAAAGCCTTTGACTGTGTGGATCACAATAAACTGTGGAAAATTCTGAAAGATATGGGAATACCAGACCGCCTGACCTGCCTCTTGAGAAATCTGTATGCAGGTCAGGAAGCAACAGTTAGAACTGGACATGGAACAACAGACTGGTTCCAAATAGGAAAAGGAGTACATCAAGGCTGTATATTGTCACCCTG
>SJYQ01020635.1:43361-54673 GCA_006410935.1 Redunca redunca
GTAAGTTGAGTTTTCAGAAATTGGAATTAGCTTTCCTAAGTTGGTAATAATTTTCCCTTAACTTCTGGGTACATGTATTGTAACATGTATTTCTTACAATGAAACTGTGTAATTATTTTGATATCAAAATCAAAGCTCAGAAAGTTAAGTAACTTACTCAATATCATGTATCTGGTAGAGCTGGGATACAAATTCCAAAGCTTGTGATCTGTCTCCTGTGGAGTTACACAAACCTTTGAAAAAGAACTCAATAGTAATGGGTGATATGTTTTGCAAGATGTTTTCTGAGAAAAATCATTATTACCAATAGACAGTAACTCATTTGTATAATGCACTACCATTCTCAAAATAATTTTATTTATATGACCACATGCATATTGTACATGTAGGATATATGTACATACATAAGTACTAATGCTATGTCAGAGCTAGATAAGGTCAGCGTACATATGGCTCAATGTCTAAAAAAGTAGCCAAGATATTAAGTGATGGTGGCAAAGTCATAGACAATGCAACAGAGCCAGGGATCAGATCCAGAGCTCCCATTTCTAAGGTCTTGTACTACACCTTGCTGACCATGCCCTTTGGATGCCACACCTACTCTGCTTGTGTTCTGACAGACTGCACTGGCCATCCTTCTTTTGCACATACCCTCATTCTTCCACTTGCTTTCTGCTTCCCCAGGCTGGGCTTCCCTTCCATGGTGACACCCACCTCACATTAGTCAGGCTTGGACACCTTTCCTTGTGCCACCATAGCTTCTTTCAGATCCCAAACATGGGGAGCTGCCTTGCTTGGGTCGTTTACTATTTTGAGGAATGAATTATTCTGTAATAGAAGGAGAAAAGGAAACTCTTTTAAGGGATGTGGTCCCTGGAAAAGGGAAAGCATGCATGAGCAGCTGAAAACACTTCCCACTTGGCTGAAAACAAGTGGCGGCCTTACTGGACCGATCCTCTAGAAGCCAGTTTGTGGCTGTTAGAGTAAATGGATACCGAGGGGGGAAATCAGAGAGGAGAGAATTATAGAATGAGAAATCCACCAATATGTTTCCCGTTAAAAATATAACTGGCTCACTCCAGGTCTGCACAAAAGCAGGCAAGCAGCAGTTAACAACTGGGAGGCTAAAGACCTAAACAGAGATTTCAACTGCTCTGTTTCAAGGCGTTCTGCTTCTGTAATGTTTTGTCTAATTTTTTCTTACCATGTGAAAGAAACTTTATGTGATTCTTTCCCCTCCCATCAATCTCTGAATTTCATAAATCATATTAATGAGTATAGCTATCAGTACTCATTACTTTAAAAAAATCATGTTTTACCATTATATGTCTCTTCTGTAGCAATTATTTTTACATGGAAATAAGGTTTCCCTTGTGGCTTGGCTGGTAAAGAATCCACCTGCAATGTGGGAGACCTGGGTTCCATCCCTGGGTTGGGAAGATCCCCTGGAGAATGGAAAGGCTACCCACTCTGGTCTTCTGGCCTGGAGAATTCCATGGACTGTATAGTCCATAGGATCTTATAGAGTTAAACATGACTGAGAGCCTTTCACAGAGTTTCATAAACAATTTAAGTTTGAAGACTAACTATAAATCTCAATGATACTTGATTATGGTGAACTCTCTGTGCAGTTCTCTGTGTGTTAGGTTAAACATTTGAAATTAATCATCTTAATAGTTTGATTCTGTATCCATGTGTTACATGCTTATATTTTCTAAGAGAGTTCGGGATATTTTTGGTTGTGGGTATTTGGGTTTGGGGGTACTCTGAGACCTTGACTCTGTATCCTTGCTATTATCTATGACCAACTTGCTTCTGTTCATTGCCATAACATTTCTAGTATGGAATGGGTGAGTCTGTGTATTTAACTGCAGTTGTGATTTGGCAACTCACAGGATCTCATTAAGTATTGGGTTTTCTTCTTAACCCCATAAATGCAAGAGACAATAGATTTGTTTAGCATCATGGCCTTATAAATCCTTCCTTTGATTATAGATGTAGGAATTTGAAAATCTTGTCTGTTTCCATAAGGTGTCCAGAGCTGTTGGAAGCAGCCATATCTGCGCCAGGGTCCTTGAATGTCTGCCTGTGTCCTAAAAGGTGACATCACTCCCCCCAAATTTTACCTTCAATGATTAACACATTCAGGATGCCTAGATGCCTAATTTAATAATCTGCTTTGTCGCTGTATGCCATGGGATACTGGATGTTATCTGAAAATATTCATAGGTTCTATCATGGCATTCAATCTACACCGAGTAATCCTAGCTTTTAGTATATCCCTGGGTACCTCTGGCATGGAACTCACTGTTCTGCTCTCAGTCTCAGTTGATGTTTTTGGTTGCAAACAATAGAAACAAATTCTAGTTGACTTAAGCAAAAAGATATTGAAAAAATACCAGTTATCCCACAGAACTGACTGTGGAATAGAGAAGCAGCCTCAAAAAATACATAGAAAACAAGGATACTAGGGTTTGTCTTAAAGTGCATTCAGATGACAGCTGAAAACAAACTATATGACAAGTATAGTGAGTAAAGATGTGATTTTAAGCCCTAGTATGTGATGTCAACAGGAACTGGCCAAACAATGAAGCAAGTTGCTTTAAGAAAGTAAAGATGAGCATCAGGAAAAGTGAAAGTGGCTCAGTTGTGTCCGACTCTTTGCGACCCTATGGACTATACAGTCCATGGAATTTTCTAGGCCAGAATACTGGAGTGGGTAGCCTTTCCCTTCTCCAGGGGATCTTCCCAACCCAGGGATCAAACCCAGGTCTCCCGCATTGCAGGAGGATTCTTGACCAGCTGAGCAAAGGAAGCCTAGAGCATCAGGATAGCCAGTCCAAATAGGACATTAACATATTTACAAAGTAATCAGATACAGGACACAAGATAGGAACTCAATCCAAATTGGAAAGAAAGAGACAAATACAAATTCACTTCCAATAAGTCAGCAGACTATTTTGAATAGCGTATTAGAGCTATGGCTATAACCGAATGAGTAAAGCTTTGTGAGATTATGTTTTAATCTCTGAACACCACTCTACTTTGTGTAGAAAGTTAAGTGGTTGTATCCTGAAAGTAAGAGGTAGAGTCCGCTTTTCACCTCTCTTGGGACTCTAGCAATTGCCCCTAGCAGATACAAAACAACTGAATAGCAAGGGGCTAGGTTAAGTTAGACTAGAACCATAACATGGTTTTGCTGTGAAAACTTTATTACAAAGGAGCATGAAAGCACTAAAAGAGTCTTTATTGTACTGGAGGCAAAGCTCTGGAATTTTGGCTTTTAGATTTCCTACTCTTCCTTTCTAGTAAAGTTCCTCAAAACACATTTAAGCACTTTCCCCTTAATAATTACTATCTGTTTTCCCATTTGAACTCTCTTTACCTAATTAGGCAATTCCCCTAATATCCATCATTCTCAGCACCATAAGCCCATTAATTAACCTGGAAAGGGACAAACAGGTGAAACCGTGTTCCCTCTTCTTTCCTTGTCCTCTTGTACAGTTTGGTCCAATTAGAAGAGACCTTTGAGAGAAATGGTTATACTTTGAGCTCAAAACATGATATTTGAGTAGTACAGCATTGGGGGATAACAGTAATTCTCAACAGCTATGAAGTTAATCCTCTAAAGGGCAATTATAAAACCCATTTTAAATTGGAATATTATTTTCAGGAAGCTAAAGTGAAAACCAGGTTAAGTTTAAAATCTGATTTCGAAAGCATCATTCCTGTTTCAATATGCCAGTTTTGAAATATAGGCTTGCCTTAAGCATTCTGTGTTTTTCATTCTGACTTTTTCAGTGTTAACCTCAAATGCCATTTTCTCTGAGACTGATATTAAAAATTTAACTTCTTTCTTATCAAAATGATTTTAAAAAAATTGTAAAAAACAGCTCTTCAGATTTGTCAGCCTTTATTCCAAAAGCAAAATTAGTATAAGGTGAGTGTTTTGGGGTTTTAAATCCGTGTTGTATCTTAGGTTTTTGGAGAAGAATAATAGGAAAAGTCTAGTTTTCTCTAGGGATAGTCAAATCTAAGGATTAAAAATTGTATGCCATTGTACTTATCATACTATATTGGAATTACATGATGTGAGCTGTTTGGAAAGAAGGTATAGAAACAAACTTCAATATGGTTTCCGATGATCTTTGTGTTTTGCGTTTATACTCCTATGTTTTCCTCTCCCACAGTAAATCAGGGCTGACTGTAATCAATAGGATATGACAAAAGTGGTAGTTTATGATTTCCAAGGCTGTTGTAAAAAGCAACATGGCTCCACATTTCTCTACTATCAATTGCAATGGGAAGTCAGCTGCCACATGAGAAGAACACTCAAGTAGCCCTGTGGTGAGGACCATATAGAGAAGAACAGTACTCTCCTGCTCTCAGCCAGCATGAACTTGCTAGCCATGCAACTGAGTGACCTTGGAAACTTATGTCTCAGCCACAGTGAAACCTTAAGATGATTGACATCTGATTGAGAAACATATAACCATAATTGCCCAGTGAAGTGAACACTGGAATTTCTGACCTAGAGAAACAATAAGAGATAAAATTTACTGTTGTTTTAAGCCATTAAGGTTTGGTGTTATTTGTTAAGCAGCAATAGATAACTAATCAATAAGGCAATGTGTCTGACTTATTAACAAGAGTTGGCAACCAATTAATGTTTTCTTTTAAATGAATGAATATTCATAGAAGTAGAGAATCTCTAAAAGGTAATGGTGATTATAAGTATCTACTTCCCTTTCATAGGGGAAAAAATGTTGAATCTTTCCCAGTCCATCATACACAGTTAATATTATCAATTGAAATGAAGAAGATAGTGCTATTTGTGTTTTCTTCCTGGTCTTCCTGTGGTATCAGGATGTTTCATTGGCTAAATTATACTAAGATGACCTGATTTTTAGCATTCTGAATAGTTTTGTAGTTGCAAGGGTACTTTCTCATTTTATGGGAATAATCTGCATTTGCCTGCATTTGTCTTCTTTTCCATTATGTCATATTGTTATGCAAAAGTTAAAACCATTTTAGAAAGCAGTATTTTAGATAGGGAAGAATCTGACTGTTTTTCCCCTCTCTTTTGCCTAATGAAAGATGACCATTGATAAATCTTTTGTTCTAATGGAAAATTATTCCAAAGCTATTCTAATGAGGCTGCTTATGAAATGTTTCTTGCAACTTACTAAAGTATGCACAATCCTGTCTCATGATAGCCATTTAATAATTTCTACTTAATAAACTAGTCAAAAAGCAATAAATTCTCCAAATGATGCTTTTTTATGTTTATTTTTCCTCCTATACTGACTAATTTTGGACTGAATCAGCTGGATGTTTTAGTGTCACATATACACAATATTGAGAAGATTCCCCTGGAGGAAGTCATGGCTCCAGTATTCTTGGGGCTTCCCTGGTGGTTCAGTGGTAAAGAATATGTCTGCAATGCAGGAAACCCGGGTTCCATCCCTGAGTTGGGAAGATCACCTGCAGGAGGTCATGGTAACCCACTCCAGTATTCTTGCCTGGAGAATTCCATGGACAGAGGATCCTTGCAGGCTACATACATTTATGGGGTCACAAAGAGTCAAACATGACTGTGTGACTAACACTCTGACACTGAGAAAGCAGGCAAGGGAAGATTTGGCTGAACATACACATGAGTAATGCCATGAATAGTCTGTCCTGCTCTTCCATATGAATTATTGGATCAGCTTTTCAGCCTTTGAGAAAGCCTGTTGGGTTTTTTGACTGAGATCTAGAGATTGAATTCATGTTTTGAGAACTGTCACATGATTATTCTCATTTGAGAACATAGTTATGTATGTCTGCTCATGTTTTGGATAAAATTTATGAATTTCTTCATAAGGGACTTGAACTTTTAAATATTCATTCCTAGGTATTTATTGTCTTGCTATTAATGCAATTTTTCATATTTTAAATAGATTTGTTTTACCTTTTATTGATGTACAGGAGTATTACTGATTCCTGTTTGCTGGAATATAAATTTCATGAGGGAAGGAATTTTTGTGTTTACTGCTGGGTTCTCAGTGTCTATAACTATGCCTGGTATATAGTTTGGTTTAATAAATATTTTTTTTCAATGAATGAATTAAATTATTGGTCTAATATCTGGGAAATTTTGAAGCTCCTTTTATCTTTATAATATAAAATGCTGTCTTGTAGATCGTCTTGCTGAAGCTTACCTGTGAATAATAACTTTGCTTTTTTTTTTCCTTTCTAAAGCTAATACGGGGGGGGGGCAGTCCTAAGATGGTGGAGGAATAGGACGGGGAGACCACTTTCTCCACCCAAAATCCATCAAAAGGACATTTGAACGCTGAGAAAATTCCACAAAACGACTTCTGAATGCCAGCAGAGGACATCAGGCACCCAGAAAAGCAGCCTATTGCCTTCAAAAGGAGGTAGGAAAAAATATAAAAGATAAAATGAGAGACAAAAGAGGTAGGTATGGAGCTCCGTCCAGGGAAAGTGAAGTGAAAGTGAAGTCGCTCAGTCATGTCCAACTTTTTGGACCCCATGGACTGCAGCCTATCAGGCTCCTCCGTCCATGGGATTTTCCAGGCAAGAGTGCTGGAGTGGATTGCCATTTCCTTCTCCAGGGGATCTTCCCAACCCAGGAATAGAAGCTGGGTCTCTCACATTGCAGGCAGATGCTTTGCCGTCTGAGCCACCAGGGAAACCCCGGGAAGGGAGTCTTAAAAAAGAAGTTTCCAAACACCAGAAAACACTCTCACTGCCGAGTCTGTGGCGAGCCTTGGAACAACAGAGGGCAACATAACCAGGAGGAAATGGAAATAAATAATTAAAACCCACAGATTACATGTCCAATGGTAACTCCTCCAGTGGAGAAGCAGTGCAGATGCCTGCATTCACCACTAGCAAGTGGGGGCTGGGCAGGGAGGTGTGGGCTGCATTGCTTAGAGTAAGGACCTGGCCTGAATGCCTCGAGGACAATCTGAGGGAACTAACTCGGGATAGCAAACCAGACTGTGAGATAACTACCGCATCAAAAGCCCTAACCTAAGACACTGTCAAGCCCGCTCACAAAACAAAGGACTGAGCAGAGCTAGCCAGCTGCAGGCCAGCCCATCCCCGTCTGGAGACAGGCAGGCGAGGGCGACCAGAGATAGAAGAGGGTAATCATGGCCCCAGAGAGGCATTATCTACCAAACTGCAAGCAGGCTTCATTGCTAACCAAGATTTCTTGGGATTCTGGACGGTCAACATCTGCCTGAGAAGGTGTGCCGGTTGTACACCCAGAAAACTGAGCAGCAGGGATGGGGGAGGCGATAAGTCACAGCAACCGTGCTCGCCAAACATCTGGTCACCTGAGCTGCTTGGATCTGGGAAGGGCACAAAACACAGGCCCAACCGAGTCTGCACCTCCGAGGACTACCCGAGTAACTGAACCTGAGTGGCTTAGACCTGGGAAGTGTATACAACACAGGGCTGGCCTCAGACAGTTCCCAGCAGAGCAACATACAGCCTAAGCAGTGTAGACAGGGAAAGCACACACGCCATGAGCGGGGGCAAACCCAGTGTGGGGGAGACACGGTGAGCACACACCACTGTTATTTGTTTGCAGTGTCCCTCCCTCTCCACAGCACGACTGAACAAGTGAGCCTTAAAAAGTGTCCACCACTGCTCCCTTGTGCCAGGGTGGAAATTAGACACTGAAGAGATCAGCAAACAGAAGAAGCTAAAACAGAGGGACCCGCCTTGGAAGTGACAGGTGCAATAGATTAAAACCCTGTAGTTAGTACTAAGTCCATAGGAAGGGGCCTATAGACCTTGAAAAATATAAGCCGGATCAAGGAACTATCTGAAAATGAACTGACCCCACACTGCGCACAACAACACCAGAGAAAGTCCTAGATATATTTTTACTATCATTCTTTATATTTTTTATTTTTAAGTCCTATATTACTTCTTTAATTTTCATTTTTATTATCTACTGCTGCTGCTAAGTTACTTCAGTCATGTCCGACTCTGTGTGACCCCATGGACCAGAGCCTACCAGGCTCCTCTGTCCATGGGATTTTCCAGGCAAGAGTACTGGAGTGGGGTGCCATCGCCTTCTCCATTATAATCTACTATTACCTTGTAAAAAACAAAAACCAAAAAAAAAAAAAAAANTCTCTTTTTATTATTGTGTTTTTTAAAATACAACCTCTACTCTAGATTTTTAATCTTTGCTTTTTGGTATTTGTTATCAATTTTGTACCTTTAAGAACCCAATCTTCAGTACTCATTTTCACTTGGGAGTGAGATTACTGGCTTGACTCCTCTCTACCCCTTGGGATTCTCCTTTTTCTCCATCAGGTCGCCTCTAACTACTCCATCCACCTTCTCCTCTCTACCCAAGTGTGTGAATCTCTTTGTGTGTTCCAGACGGTGGAGAACACTTAGGGAACTGATTACTGGCTGGATCTGTCTCTCTCCTTTTGATTCCTCCCTTTATCCTCCTGGCCACCTCTGTCTGCTTCCTCCATCTTCTCTTCTCTGTATAAGTCTGTGAACATCTCTGAGTTGTCTAGACTGTGGGGCACACATAAGGAAGTGGTTACTGGGTAGCTTGCTCTCTCCTCTTTTGATTCCACCTCATCTCATCCTGGTCACCTCTATCTCCCTCCTCCCTCTTCTCTTCTCTGTGTAAATCTGTGAACCTCTCTGGGTGTCCCTCACTGTGGAGAAACTTTTCATCTTTAACCTAGATGGTTTATCAATGGTGCTGTATAGAAGGGGAAGTCTTGAGGCTACTGTAAAAATAAGACTGAAATCCAGAAGCAGGAGGCTTAAGTCCAAATCCTGAGAACACCAGAGAACTCCTGACTCCAGGGAACATTAATCAACAGGAGCTGTGTTCATTTCACAGACTAGTAAATTTATGCTCAAAATCCTTCAAGCTAGGCTTCAGTAGTGCATAGACTGAGAACTTCCTGATGTACAAACTGGATTTAGAAAAGGCAGAGGAACCAGAGATCAAATTGCCAACATTCGTTGGATCATAGAAAAAAATGAGAATTCTAGAAAAACATCTGCTTCATTGAGTATGTTAAAACTTTTAACTGTGTGGATTACAACAAATTGTAAAAAAAATTATTGAAGAGACAAGAATACCAGACCACCTTACCTGCTTCCTGAGAAGCCTGTATGCAGGTCAAGAAGCAAAAGTTAGAACTGAATATGGAACAACATACGGGCTCAAAACTGGGAAAGGAGTATATTAAGGCTGTATAGACTGATTCAGAATCGGGAAAGAAGTACATCAAGACTGTATATTGTCATCCTGTTTATTTAACTTAAATGCAGATTACATGCGAAATGCTGGGCTAGATAAAGCACAAGCTGGAATCAAGATTGGTGGGAGAAATACCTATAACCTCTAATATGCAGATGACACAACCCTGGTAGCAGAAAGTGAAGAGGCTCTAAACAGCTTCTTTATGAAAGTGAAAGAGGAGAGTGAAAAAGCTGGCTTAAAACTCAACATTCAAAACTCTCGGATCATGTCATCCGGTCCCATCACTTTATGGCAAATAGATGGGGAAACAGTGACAGACATTATTTTCTTGGGCTCCAAAATCACTGGGTCCAGTGACTGCAGCCATGAAATTAAAAGACACTTGCTCCTTGGAAGAAAAGCAGTGATAAACCAAGACAGCATATTAAAAAGCAGAGAAATCATTTTGCCAACAAAGGTGTGTATAGTCAAAGCTATGGTTTTTCTAGTAGTCATGTGTGAGTTGGACCATGTGTGAGTTGGACCATAAAGAAGACTGAGCACTGAAGAATTGATGCTTACAAAGTGTGGTGCTGGAGAAGACTCTTGAGAGTCCCTTGGACTGCTAGATCAAACCAGTCAATCCTAAAGGAAATCAACCCTGAATATTCATTGGAAGGACTGATGATGAAGCTGAAACTCCAATACTTTGGTCACCTGAAGTGAAGAACTGACTCACTGGAAGAGACCCTGATGCTGGGAAATATTGAAGGCAGGAGGAGAAGGGGACAACAGAGGATAAGATGGTTGGGATAGCATCACTGACTCAAGGCACATGAGTTTGAGCAAGCCAAAGTATTGGAATTTCGTCTTCAGCATCAGCCCTTCCAATGAATATTCAGAGTTAATTCATTTAGGATTAACTCATTCAGAGTTATTCATTTAGGATTGACTGGTTTGATCTAGAAGTCCAAGGGACTCTCAAGAGTGTTCTCCAATACCACAGTTCAAAAGCATCAGTTCTTCAGTGCTCAGCTTTCTTTATAGTCCCAACTCTCACATCCATACATGACTACTGGAAAAACCATATCTTTGACTAGATGGACCTTTATCGGCAAAATAATGTCTCTGCTTTTTAATATGCTGTCTAGATTTATCACTGTTTTTCTTCCAAGGAGCAAGCATCTTTTAATTTCATGGCTGTAGTCACCTGGAGAAGGAAATGGCAACCCACTCCAGTATTCTTGCCTGGAGAATCCCATGGACAGAGGATCCTGGTAGGCTACAGTCCACAGGGTTGCAAAGAGTCGGACATGACTGAGCGACTTCACCTTGGCTAGTCACCATCTGCAGTGATTTTTGAGCCCCCCAAAATAAAATATATCATTGTTTCCATTGTTTCCTGGTCTGTTTGCCATGAAGTGATGGGATCAGATGCCATGATCTTAGTTTTTTGAATATTGAGTTTTAAGCCAACTTTTTCACTCTTCTCTTTCACTTTCATCAAGAGGCTCTTTAGTTCTTCTTTGCTTTCTGCTTTAAGGGTGGTGTCATCTGCGTATATGAGATTATTGATATTTCTCCTGGGAGTCTTGATTCTAGCTTGTGCTTCATCCAACCTGACATTTTGTGTGATGTATTCTGCATATAAGTTAAGCGGGGTGATGGTATACAGCTCTGACATATTCCTTTCCCAATTTGGAACCAGTCTGTTGTTCTGTGTCTAGTTCTAACTGTTACTTCTTGACCTGCATACAGATTTCTGGGGAGCAGATAAGGTAGTCTGGTATTCCAATCTCTTTAAGAATTTTCCCAGTTTGTTGTCATCCACACAGTCAAAGGCTTTGGTGTAGTCAATAAAGTAGAAGTAGATGTTTTTCTGGAACTCTCTTGCTTTTTCAATGATCCAACGGACATTGGCAATTTGATCTCTGGTTCCTCTGCCTTTTCTAAATCCAACTTGAACATCTGGAAGTTCACTGTTCACATAGTGTTGAAGCCTGGCTTGGAGAATTTTGAGCATTACTTTACTAGCATGTGAGATGAGTGCAATTGTGTGGTAGTTTGA
>SJYQ01020635.1:58786-69042 GCA_006410935.1 Redunca redunca
GGTAAGTGGTCATATGTACATATTTATAAAAGACTGTGATATTGTACAATTTAAAATGTAACTTTACTATGAGTCTGTGTTGAATTTAGGAATACAGTGATCACAAGGTGAGAATGTGCTGTGATCTGAAATTCAATCTCAATGTATATAATAAGTCAACCTTTGAAAAAAGATTTGCAGTTTTTTCAGAGATAGTTTTCACATACTGTTGCCCTTCTGGGTTGTGTTAGGGAGAAAATGATGATGTTAATGCTTTAATCCAGAAACTACATATTTTAAAAATCAAGGAGCGCCACCTAAGTTTGGTTATTGAAAAAGTTTGATGGTGTGATGATTTAGCACTACATTTTAAAGTGCTTATCTATACTAGTCCTTACTTTGAAAGCTTTTCCTATTATCTTTTTACCACACCAAGTACCTCAAGCACTCCCCATAAAAGTCCAAAGCCTCCTTTTTGTCGTGTCACCCAAGGGCCAGTTTTAAGGGTTGTATAAGACCAGAGAATTGTCAAGAGGGTTACTAGATTAGAAGGTGATGAGTCCCAATGAATATTGTGGGATATATTGAACATTGTGGGACAAGACAAAATGACCAAACCTAGTACTTGCAAATGGTTGGTTATCATAGGCTAAAATAAAAGTCACACTGCCTCCAAGAGTGATGTCTCGTGTGTATGCCTGTGTTGAAGTGCAGCTCCTGGGGTGTTAAGTGGCTCTGGAACTTGCTCATAGACAAAGTCAAAGAGCAAAATACCCTGCACATTGCTGAAAATGGCATTCACACTGCAGGCCTTTCTTCTTCATTTAGTCTGTTTTGGTTCTATCAAGTCATTTGGAGTTGTCAGGAGGCTTTATTTTTTTTGAGGGTGAGGGATGAGGTTAGGGCAAATGTGTGCTATAGTCATGGATTGATGAAGGTTGATTACAATGACCAAAATTTGCAGGCTGCTTTTGTTACTATGGAAATTGCCTTTCATTTGGGTAGTAAGAAGAAGTTGCTACAGAACTTTCACAATTTTCGCATCAGATGAGCTTTTGGTATAAGGGCATTCTGCTTGATTTTATATTTAATCATTAATAATTCTTAATATGTACATGTCTCTCAAGTACCACAAAAACTCATGGTATATCTTTAGAAAAAGACCACAACTCAGATCCAATAAACTAATTAGTATAAGATACAAATCCACTCTAGAGCTTAAAAATGCTAGAGCACCCTGGCCAGCTGCCTGTATCATTTCAGCAATTAACTCCTTTGTTTCTTAATAAACATTCAATTTCTTAAAGCTCTCAAAACCGCCTACCAGCACCTTCTCTGGACCACCATGCAGTATATAGATGAAAATCCTAGGCCACATATCAATATATGAATAGTAATATCTCAAGTATACAGTAAATCTGAATTATGCAGACTTTCATTCACAAAAATATATATATTTGTTTTTTATAGGTAAGTTCTCTCTTCTGACTGACAAGCTTTTGGTTTTCCTTCAAACTGGAAACACCAAATCCTGAGCGCTGTCTGAACAGCTGTACTACAGTGGATGCTGCCTTGGTGGTTCATTTTAGCAATTCCTCATCACATCTCAGGCAGTTTCTTTCCATTGAGCCTATTCCTGTCCCCTTCCCTTTAAAATGATTTAGTAATTACCAAAAGGGATGAAGGGCCAAGCCAGAGCAATCAAATGCTATTAAGTTTCAATGCATATGTGTGTGTGCACGTGCACACAGATAAGGTTCTAACTTTTACAAACATCCCCCAAAAATTGCAAGCCACGACCCACATCTGTTGGAAAAAGCAATGAGAAGCGTCTTTGGAAATACAGTAAAAATAACATTTCTCTATACTAAAGTAATGGTCACACTGAATTGGGGTACTCGATTGCCAATGACTAGTTCTACACCAACAAAGTGTGTATTTGGAACAGTTATCTAGATAAAGCATGTCAAAGAAACAATCACAGATTTGAGGCAAAGCCACAGGGTTTAGGGTTGAAGGGAGCTGACAAGTATATATAGAAAGGTTATTTAAGTGATCCAAATAACTACATCAGCTTATACTAGCTGTGTGTATACAAGCAATCTGTTTACTAACACTGTTTTGAAATGTGATTACCAAAATAATATGATCATTTTTTTCNATTTTCCAGTATGCCTATATAAGTGGACAAGAGTATAACTTGGAGATTTATATCCCTATAAAATTTGACATCTTCCAAAAATAATGACTTTGAATTTGGAATCATTCCTTTTTCTTTATACTCCACTGGATTTAAAGCTATAAGTGGAGGACCTACTTCAACAATGGCCATTTTTGAATATACTTCAGATTTTTCTTTGTAAACAATTTTACCCTTACTAATTATGAAGTGAAGTGAAGTCACTCAGTTGTGTCCGACTCTTTGCCACCCCATGGACTGTAGCCTAACAGGATCCTCCACCCATGGGATTTTCCAGGCAAGAGTACTGGAGTGCGTTATTATGAAGGAGATGTTAATATAATTATGATGAAATCAAACAAATATAGGTGTCCAGAAATGATAAATTCACCTGTTGTGGAGGTGAACCGTGGTATACTTAGACAAAAAGCGATTCTTGAATCATTTATTATTATATTTGACTTTGGAGTACATTTTTAACTTTACATATAAATATGTCAGTCTTAAATTATGGAGTTCATGGCATTTTGGGCAAATGAACAAAAAGGTACAGTGGCCAATCCATTTCCACATCTCCTTTGTATGCTTAATAGTAAATGTCTTATTTCTATGATCTAGAAGAGTTGGCTTTGTTGACTGGCTTTCTGACCTTGAGCAAGTCATGATCATTTTCTGGGCCTCATTTTTTTCTTTCTATTTGTAAAATAAGAATTTAGAATTGAGTGGATCCCCACTAAGGTTCTCTTTTACTTCTAACTTTTATGTTTATAAATTTACTCTCAAGTTGACTTATACCTTCTCTGGGGTCAGAGAACATAGTTAAACATTTGATTTGAAATGTCTTTCTTGATAGTAGCTGATCCAGAGTTAACACAAATCTCTTTTGTTTCCTACTTTCTACTGGAATTAGAGTTGTTTAAAATGTTGGTGTCACCATCATAGACATTAGGGCAATAACTGATTAGCTTTAACAGCTAACTGGCTTCAATCCCCAACATAGCTAGGCCTCAGCATAGCTGGTGAAATCTTAAGCCTACGTCATAAAGACAATAACCCTGAGACGATCTGAAAAGGAATGAAATATGACACTGGTTTCTTTCAGTAGTAGAGACTGCTATTATGACTTATACATATTCTCTCTTTGGCACATAACTGAGAGAAGACTGTATTTTGCACCATGGCTCTATCCCTGGCTATCCTTATTTTCTGACAAATTGATAAAGTAACTGCTGGAACAATTAAGCCTAGGTTATCATAATACATGCATTTGTAAGAGAGATGAAATCTATTGGTTTCTGGTGCCATCAATATGAAAAGAAATGTAGCCTAGGTGCTATTTATTATTCAAAGTGAATTTGGAAACTGGGCAAGTTGAATCTGTAACTTTAGAAAACTTCCTTCTGGAAGGTAACCTGTTACTGATGTCAGGGCCACTTAGAATAGTCCCACTTAGAGAAGCAGGAGGTTTGAGTAAATGATTGCTTCAGGTATGATCAAGGAATTATTTTGTGATAATCTCTTGCCAAATGGATCTTGATGCAGCTTGTTCTCTTGGTCACTTTTTCCTGGATCTGAGCTTTGTTCTTCAATACCTCCTCTTGTTTCCCCCTTATCCCCAGTTTGTGTCTTTTCCCTGTAGAATATTTTGTCAATTAGTGAAGCTAGGGCTAGAATGGGAATCAATTCAAATAACAGAAACTACACTGTCAAAAACCATTTCGGCAGCATATTTGCACTGAGAATGCTGCATTTCACTACATTTTGCCAGAAATTATACACATAAATTTAGATGGTTTCCTATTACTGTTGACCTTTATAAAAACAGGGTGACAACTAATTAAGTTTCTTATATTTTTGAGCTATGTGTTAATTTAATCACCAGGACTTAGACCTTGAGCTATTTTAGGTCATGTGTGAAGAGTGTAAGTTGGGGATACCTTTGTGCTAATGTTGGTAAGAACCACCCTTGTTTAGCAGGTCCTCGGTCACTGGTTACCAGGTCCAACATGATGACAATACGCATTACGGGCTTCATTTTTTAACCTTCACCTATGTTGTCTGATGAGGCACTCTTAAGCTGGGGAAAATAATTTGTTTTGGTGTATAATGCAGTTTTCTTTAAAGACAATAGAATTTGGATCATGTTTATAGTTCCATGAATTCACTAGGGTTGTTATGTTATATATTTAACATCAGTTTACACATGCAATTCCACTGTCTCCACTGAGCATTAAAACTGCAACTTGAATCAAATTATCTAGACCTAAAATTGTTTTGTTGTTCTTGTTTTATCAGACAACAATTAATTAAAATGAAGTTTTCAGATTCTGACACCTCAGCAAGATGTCATTTTTCTGATAAAATATTTTCAAATCCAGGTTTTTATCTTAGAAATACTTTTGATGGCAATAATGATTAAAACTATCAACAGTAGATAGAACCCTATAAATATGCCAGCTAATTATTTTTTCTTACCAATGTATGAGATGTAGTGACTATTGGTTAGAGTGCAGGAAAAGTTTTTAAAAAGAGTCTACATCCTAAGTACTAATCTTGATACTGTCAAATTTTAAGATGTAGTAAGCTAACTGAAATACACAAACACAGGAAAGGAATTCACTAACTTATTAGATATGACATATACTATGGGGGTAAATAGTCACTGGCATACATTAGGAAACTCACAAGTCTTTAAGAAACAAAAAACTCAACAGCCCCCACAATAAGGAGAAGTTGTAGTGTTTAAAAACAAAAACACGAAAGCCAATTATACCTAGAAACCACGAGCTGACAATTCTTTGGAGTCTATTCAGTCTCCCTTTGATGCTGTTCATTGAACCAGAATGGGCAGCGTGGAGCACTGAAGGGCAACAAACATAGGCAGGTGAGTTTGCCTCATCTCATAGCTGGTGGGGACTGCTGAGCACAGCCCTCAGCCCTGTGGGGAAATGGTGTGAGATCCCAAGGAAGGTCAGGAATCTGTGCGGCAGCGACAGTAGCAAAGTGGCACCTGGAGCTTCAAGGAAGCAAGGGTAAGAAAAGCAAAGCCAAAGGGTTAAGCACCTGACTGCACCTCTGCTGATTAGGGGCCAATACCCCTTCAGTTGGTTATGAAATGGACTTAGTGTTTTATAGGTATAAAAAGGCAAATAATAGTAATACTAATAACAAGAACAAAAAAATGAATGTAGCTATAAAAGATGGTGAAAGCAATAGGAGTTTCACTCTCCTGTCTAGTGGGGGCGGGCAGTGAGGGAATCATATTCTATGTCACCTCTGAGAGCAAAGAAAAGAGAAATTTTCTGAGTTCCAGGACACGTGATAACGGCTTGACTTAGAGCCGAGTTGTAACTTGTTCTTCCTGTCCATCACCCCATTTGTGCATGAGCAGGTCACAAGCCTCTCCCCACGTTTCAAATACATCCTCTGAGGAGTCTAAAAGTTTAGAATTTGAGGAACAAATGCTGGATACGCAGTGAAGAGAGCTGGAACAGGCTAGAGGGCATTCAGTGCTCTGAGCAGTGCCCCGGGCTTCACCTAATTCTACCTCACTGAGGTTAATTTCACTTTGAGAACAGGCCTCTGCTTTCCCTTTCTCCATCTGAGAATATCTGATGTCCTGCCACATATAGTGTGGCTGAACAATTCCATCAGAGATGGTGTACATTGGCTCTGAACTGGGTTCGGACATATGACCATTAAACTTGGAGAACAGGAGACCCAGTTTCTTGAGAGAGGGACCCATAAAGGATCGTTTGCTTGATGACTCAGCTTTTGACTTGCCTTGGGCACCACCGACTCTTGGCATAGTCCTGATGAGAGGTGGCCCATGGCAGGCTTTTTTCTTGCAGCCTACATTGAAAGAGACACTCTTGGATTTGGCCCGAGCCCCACCACTGCCATCGTTGGTATCATCCCTCTGCGAGAGTTCAGTGCTGCTAGTGGAAAAGCTTCTCCTTTGGTGCTTCCTGTTTCCCAAGAGGTCAAGCACTTCATATCGAAAGCTGGAGATATCCTGCTTTAATTCCTAGGGCAAGAGAGAAGACACATTATGTTAAGAAGCTTCGGAATGTTCCAGGTTTTTGTCTCATAGCAATTCACAAGGTATAGGAACTACCAGAAACATCTCACATTATTCCACCACAAGAAAAACATAGTAACAAATATGTGGGCAGGGCTGGCCATTGGGAAAAAAAATGTGCAATTGGTAAAGTTGATTTCAGAACCTCCCTATCAGGAGTACACCAACAGACTGAAATGTTAACCAACGATGATGGTATTAGAGTAGGGTATTGGCTCTCATCGACATCTGCATAGAGAAAGATACAGAAGAGGAAAAGTTTTAGGACTCAGGAATAAAACTAGGGAAGTGGAATGTCAGGTGATGAGACTGCTGTTTTAAGACTAGTGCTCAGGTCGCTCAGTTGTGTCCAGCTCTGTGATCCCATGGCCTGTAACCAGGCAGGTTCCTCTGTCCATGGGATTTCCCAGGCAAGAATACTGGAGTTGGTTGCCATTTCTTCCTCCAGAGGATCTTCCCAACCCAGGGATCAAACCCACATCTCCTACATTTCAGGCCAATTCTTTACCATTGAGCCACCTGGGAAGCCCCATTTTGGGACAGGGGACCCTGTTTATCCAAGTCCCTGTGAAATGTCTTCTATCACTGGCTGCCTAGACACTAGATCGCTCTTTTAAAAACCATCTTTGAAAAGCTTACATCCGATGATTTAATTCTTTTGCTTAACACTTTTTAGTAACTTGTCACTGACCTTATGAAAAAGGAAAAATGCCATACCACAGACTACACGGATTTTCAAGGCCTGGTATGTGTTCATCTCTCCTGTATCATATCTTTCTACTCTTTCCCAGGCTCGCCACTGTCCACCTGTATGAACATATTCTCTCTTGCCTCTGAGTCTCTGCATGTGCTGTTCTCTCTGGAACACTCTTCTACCCACCTAGCTCCTCCTCTAGACCTCAGCTTGAATATGGCTTCCTCTGAAAAGCCTACCTCAAACCCCCAAGTTCCAGCTGGGTGTCCCCCCATTTCTGTGTCTCCACAGTACCTTGTGTTGCTCTTGTTAGAATACTCCATCATTCATCACCCTCTATTATTATTGTGTATCACTCCATGGGAGAGTAGGGGCTGCTTCTATCTTGCTCATCACTGTGCTCCAACTACCTGACAGAGTGTTTGGCTCGTAGCAGGCCCTCAACTGGTGAGTTATATGTAGATTAGGATAACAGCCTTCATGTATTCCTTAGAAAATGTATATGTGTTCTAGGATAGGGTTTCCCAATTAAAGGGATCTGTCCTGTGCATTGTAGGATTTTTAGCAACAACCCTGGTCTCTACTCACTAGATGCCGATAGCATTTCAGTGTGACAAGCAAAAATTTGTAATGGTAGGATATCATAAATGTTAAGTTTTAATAATAGATTTTTTTGTCTTTATCATATCTTTTAAGTAAAGAAGACCTTTACATCTCACACATCCTTGCCACATCATTTAAAGCATTCAGTTCCCACACTGAGAAACACTCAGACTATTAAAAGACTGTGTATTTTTATTATTCATAAAGCTGACTGTGGTGGTGTGACAAACATTGGTAAAATCTCTTCATCTATTGGAAGAACTGCAACTGGTTTTACTGTATTATAGGCAGTTGAAATTCCATCACCAGAAACTTCAAATACTGTGAAGATTAAATGATGCTTAAGAAATGTGAAATGAGAAATTAAACCACTTTATGACCAAATTACCTTAAAATTTTCTTCTGTTAGTCCCTCATTTGTTTTGGAATTTCTTATCATAGCTGCCACATATCTTTTGACTAAATTCCTGATAACTTCCTGGAATTCAAACAAAAACATGAAAAGGCATTCAGTTTCCTTCTTGGACTCTTAGTACAATAAGGAAGATATACAAGAAAAAAATATGCCTAGACTGTCTTTGCAATGGAAAATTCTCACAGGATCCAACCATTTTCTACAAAACCCCCAGTTAAGTCCACTGGCTAAATGAAGAATTACTATGTGTCCAAATTTGGTGGCAGAGTGGGCCAGTGAGGTCAAATTCACCCAAAAGAAAATTTTTCCACCCAGGCATAAGGTAAACATGATTCACATTAATAGAATAATCAGAGTAGAGTAATCCTTGAATGGTCACAGTCAATATCCTTTCCCTTCAGGCTGGATTTAACTTTAACCCTCCTAGTAAGATGAGAGTTTTTCTTCCTTTTATAAAGTTGAAAAAGTCATTCTTCAGTGTCACAAAATCTGCTGATTTCGATGTCCAATAATTACATAGTCAAGATATTTTTTATTAAAGTCAATATGTTCTTCTCCTTTACAGGGATGGCCTCTTTTAACTTAGCCTCCTGGGAATGGTATACACATAGTCACTCAACTTTGTGTTAGTAACGGTGATGATGATAGCCACCACTTAGTGCAATATGTCAGGCACTGCCAGGACACACATGCACACACAGATACATACATACTCACCACTCAATTCTCACAACTATAAGTTTAATCATCCCTATTTTACAGATGAAGAAACTGAGGCTCAGGGAGGGTAAGTGACTTATCCAAGGTCAAACAACTGAACAAGAACTATTGTGCTTAGTTCATATAAAGAAGCTTTACCTGGTAATGTTGGTTCTGTATCAGGCTGTCAGCATGGCGTTCCTGTCATTGAAAATGGACAGAAAGCTTATATCAGCAGTGTCCCAGCAGCCCATCCACTCAAATATATTTCTAAATATTAGGAATGAAACATGACACAGGAGCTGCTGCTTGACAAACCCCCAAAGCATCTGTAGGTTGGAGTAGATTTATGATGTTCGAGATAGGGAATGTCACAAAGGAGGGAAAGGAGAAAACAGTTGTTTTTACAAAGAGACAATTTCTAAAGGCCTTACTGTGAAGCTTCTCAAGTTGTGCCTTCTCCGTCTACCATCAGGGTCTCTTTTAGGGCAGAAGGTGTTGTTGAACCAGTTGCCAAGATATAGAAATGACTTTGGGCTGGGGATAATGTTGAAAGGAGGTGGCAAGGTGCCACCTTCATCAAAGTAACTCATCCAGAGCTTCGTCCTTGCAAACTTCCACTCAATATCAGCATGATCCTGTGAAAGACAAGTTCAAAGATAGGGGATGGGAAAATATAAAATGCACCCATGACTCATTCTAAAAGTTCTACTTGCTTTTCCAGAGGGAAATATGTCAGTAGCTATAAAAATTCAATTTACACTGACCTTACCCTCTAGTGTTTTCCTCTACATGTTTTCTAGTTGCAACACTTAGGTTTTGCTCTATGATCAATTTTGAGTTCATTTTTGCTTAAGGGGTGAAGTTTACATTGCGGGTTTTTTTTCTTGTTTTGTTTTTGCCTGTCAATGTTCATTTGCTATTTGCTGAAAAAGCTATTTTTCTTCCATTGAATTGCTTTTGCACCTTTGTCAATCAGTTGTGCATACTGGGACTACTGGCTATTCACATTCAAAAGAATAAAGTTGGATTCCTACCTCACACCACGTACAACATTCAACTTAAAATGAATCCAGAACTAAATTTAATAGGTAAAAAGTATAAAACTCTAAGAAGAAAATTAAGGAGTAAATATTTATAACCCTGGATAAAACAATGGTTTCTTCTANAGAGAAGACACCAAAAGCTAAGGAAAAACAGAACGAAATAGGTAAATTGGATTTGGTCAAAGTTAAAAACTGTACGTCAAGGACACCATAAAGAAAATGAAAAGACAGCCCACAGAATAAAAGAAAGTAATGAAATATCATATATCTGATAAGGGACTTGTACCCAGACTATATAAAGAATGATAACGATTCAATAATAAAAAGACAATTCAATTTGAAAAAGAAGAAAGCACTTGAATAGGCATTTGCAGAAAGACACAAATGAGGTCATTCAGTTCAGTTCAGTCGCTCAGTCGTGTCCGACTCTGCGACCCCATGAATCGCAGCACACCAGGCCTCCCTGTCCATCACCAACTCCCGGAGTTCACTCAGACTCATGTACATTGAGTCAGTGATGCCATCCAGCCATCTCATCCTCTGTCGTCCCCTTCTCCTCC
>SJYQ01020639.1:0-40680 GCA_006410935.1 Redunca redunca
AGTTGGCAGACTGTTGCTAATACTGAAGCTGACAGTTTCGTGTGTGTGTGTGTGTGTGTGTGTGTGTTTATAAATTTGGTAAAATCTAGTTGCCACTCTTTCGGAAACAATACAAGTTCACTCGAGTAGATCTAATCCTGGGTAACTGATCAGATAATTCACTGAGGACAAAATCATGGTTTCATGTATTTGAACCTGGTTTGAGTATTTGAAGTGAAGGGCCAGATTTAGAAGGAACACTAGTCAGAAGTGCAGAAGACAATAGCGATTGTAGTACTGTCAGATTTTATTGCATAGCCAGATTTCCTCAGTACGCATTTTACATCTGTACATTTGGTAGCAGTAACCATGGCTACCTTTAAGGGTCTTCTGAAGATGAATGAGAACAGTATTAGTAAAGGGCATTTAGGTCCTTGGAAAAGTACAGTTTAAGCATGTATGGTTAGTCATTGCATTTGATGAAGAGATTGGGGGAGGGGTATTTTTTGCTTTTGTTTTTCCTGGTTTCTGACTTTTGCCCTTCTCTATACCAGGCTCTAATGCTAGAAAATTTACAAAAACACTCAACCCCGCATGCTGCATTCCAGCCAAATTCCCAGGTAAGAAAGAAGGTTCATCACCAGAGGTGGACTCTGAATGCACAGAGACAGGGAAGGACATGCTGTTGTATGTTTGGCGCTTGGTTTCTCACCAGTATTTTCCTAAGTTCCTTGGGTTGAAAATGTTTTCATACTGGGACAATTGAATTCTGATAAAGAAGTCAAGAATCAGAAGGGCCCTAAGTTAATTTCTGATTCTTGAAATGGTGTGTGCAGAAAGATGTGGTTCCAGTTGATTAAGTGGAGTGCAAGGGTCTGAAGTCATTTATTTGAGAGAAGTAGTTGATGTCCTTGTAGATATGAAGTAGACAATCACCATGGTGGTATAGGAAAATACCTCCTGATCCAAGAAGAACTCTTGTGTTGACATAAATTTTCCAAGAAATCAGTCCTTTGGGGATCATCCACCATTATCAGTGTTATTCCTAAACATTGTTAATTGCTCTGTTACTTAGGGCAAGAAACTTAACCTTCGGAGACTTGATTTCCTCAGTTTCCCTGTATGTGAGATGAGAAAAGGTTGAACTAGATCGATAGTTTTATAACTGCTGAGATTTTGTGGAGATGCTTTTGGAGGCTTCCTATAGGAAATTTCTTTCCAAGTGAGCAGCAGTGCACATTCCCCCCCTAAGCTAGAATAGCATTGAGTTTCTGCATAAGATTTCTTTGAAAGAAACCATTCCCAGTTTGTTTTTTTTTTTAATGTCAGACTATGTAGTCTCTTAAGATTCTTTTCAGCTTTACCATTTCCTCATTATACTGTGCCATGAACTTAAAGGAAAAATCCAGGTCTTTGTTAGTGCAGTGGTGTGCAGCTCCAGTACTAGATGAAATCCCAAGATACTGTGGAAAAACAAGAGAGCTTTCCTACTCCTTTGTTATTAGCTTATTAAGCTGAAAGTATCATAATCTAACTAGCTTACAGAGGTTTAGTTAAGTATTTTAGCAAACATAAGAAACTTCGTGTTAATCAGTTTACCATTCTATTCCTCTTGCCCATTACATTTTTGTCTTCGAAGTGTGCTTTTATTAACATAGGATTTTTGCAACAAATACTTATATTCTCTAATACTTGCAACCCACACTTGATTAGTGTCCAATGACTATCAAGAGACTTATCTCAAACCAATACAGTATTGTAAACTAAAGTTAAAATAAAAATTTAAAAAAAGAGAGAGACTTATCTATTTTAGGTGAAAATAAACTTTTACCATCCTTAGGAAAGAAGACTAATGATATAAAAAGCATTCAGGTGTTTTTCCTTTTCTGGAGTTATACTAGGACTTGCCAAGCAAGAAGGTTCTTGAGAGGAGGACTTGTGAAGAAAAAGCTGACGGGCTAAAGAGTGACATGGGAGTCTTGGATTTTAAATATTGTCACCAAAAATTTCTTCTCACCCAAAGAAGATGGAGTTAGAACTCTGTCTATATGCTGAATGGACATCCCTTTTCTTAGTCTCTTGCTTTCCGGCTTCTTAAGTCTGATATTGAATTTTGGAGATGTTTAAATGTTTCCTGAATAGGTGGAGATTGATCTTTTGTGTCAACTAAAGATGAATTAGTATGAACTAGTGTTTTTTTTCCCTTCAGTTTTTTATATTATTAAAAGGAAAAATTAGATATATGGTTTAGATTATCTAAAAATTTAGTTTAAAAGACATAGTTTTATAGGAGTTTATTTCTTTTTAAATTATTTGTGCATCACTGGTTGGTTGGGAACTGAATATTTAAAATAAAAGATTATGTGTGCAGTTCCTCTTCTTGCCATCTTTTGTGAATCATAGGGCTATATATTTTGTTTCTCAGCTTAGGAGCAGCTTAGAAAAGAGCCCTCCAGTATTATCTTTCTTGGGTCCAGATATAATCCTTTTCTCCATGGAATTTTCTTCCTAGCCTTTTCCTGGTTTGCTTTTCTAGACTGTCTTTTTCTGTGCAGATTGGCGAGGAAATGAGCCAGAACAGTTTTATAAAGCAGTATCTGGAAAAGCAGCAGGAGCTGCTTAGGCAGCGTTTGGAACGTGAAGCTCGAGAAGCTGCAGAACTTGAAGGTAAGTCCAGACGGTTGCTTCTCACATGGAGTCTTCTTACTCCTTCTTACTCCTGTCACCGAGTAGGTGGGCCTATTTCACTAGGCAGTTTCAGGAATATAAGTCAGGATGAAACTGCCACTTACTTGCTTTGGTAGTTTATGGATCCAAGTGAGTTACTCTTTATGTTTTGTCAGGGAAGAAGACACTTAATTTGACTTAATCTTGTTAGAACAGGATTCCTTCCAACAGGAAGAGTTATACGTAAATTAAGCTATCCTTTGACAGACTAGAAAAACCAGGGAGTTTTTCTCTTATGTACAGTGCTCTCTTTAGTATATACTCTGTATCCATGACTTTGCCTGACCTCCTTCACTCCTCTACATATTCCCACATGCTGAGCCCTTCACTGCCTCCCTGCCCTGACCCAATCTGTACTTTGCAGAAGCTTCAGCTGAGTCGGAGGATGAGTTGATCCATCCCGAGGGAGTGGCTTCCCTGCTGCCTCCTGACTTTCAGAGCAGCCTGGAGAGACCAGAGCTGGAGCTCAGCAGACATTCACCCAGTACGTATCTCCCTCCCCACTGCGCTGTTTAACAATCTTGTGTAGTTGGTGGGGGGAGGTAGGTAGACCTCCTTTCACGCTAAGCTTCCATTAAAGTCTCAGGGCAGTTCTGTGACAGTGTTATTTGACATCTGTTTTTCATGGAAATTATGTCCTTTTTGAATTCTGCTCTCACCTCAATGTTGTGTTAACCTCTTAGAGTATTTTATAAGGTGGTCTGATTTTTATTCTCACCTGTATACCTCTCTAACTTCCTCTACTGTACCTCTGAATTTAGCAGAAGTCACAACTCGTTTTCATCTCTTCACCAGTTGTATATATTCTGTGTCCCACATCCAGTCATACTCCCAAATGGACATCTGCAGTTTATTAATTCATTCAGCAGGTTTTTACTGAGTGTTTATTATATGCTAGGCATGTGCTAGGCACCAGAAATATAGTAAAAATACAAATCTCTGCTATAATGAAGCATACAGTCTAGTGAGCAGATGGACATTAAACAAATTATTACATAATTAACTAGAGTCATGCTATGTGTTGAGAGGCAATGCAGAGTATTATATGAGCATATTACAAGGAATTCAAACCTGATGTGTGGAATTTGTTCAGGCAGGGTTAATTTTTTCACATTTTAGATAGCATTTAGCATCCACTTTTGCATAGTATCTCAAACAAAAATCTGTAAATACAGCCTTTGTCTTCTAGAAACTACCTAAGTATACCTTTAGGAGAACGTGTATGTAAGACATGTGGATAGTATGTAGATAAAGGAAGCCAGTTTGTAAACTAACAAGTATTTTGAATAATTATTAATGTTAGTATGGGGACAGTGATCATTCCATATTTTTAATATTTTTAGAATGCATGTTAGTTGTCAGTGTTCCTTCTCAAATAAAAATTAGCCAAAAAACTATGTATTGAGTTCTGCTGTATACATGTCTCTGTGCTGGAGTATGTGGTGGGGGTCAGCACCTTGTACAGTCTGTTAGGGAGAGAGAAGACAATCACACATAAAGGTAACAATAGAAGATGGTATGTGTTAAGTAACATACGAGGAGTACAGACACACGTACTGTCAGAATTCGAAAGACGAAAAATTCACTGAGGACCAGAAAGATGATAGAGAGCTTTATTAAGGAGGTGTAGTATTTGAGCTGACCCTTAGAAATAGGTAGGACTTGAGTTGGCACAGAGAAGACAAGAGGGTATTTTTAGGAAGGAACAGAGGCACAGGGATAGGAATGAAGGTGATATTTAATTTTAAAGGTAATGGAGGAACCATTGAAACTTCTTGATGGGAATATGATCTGATAAACTCTTTTGAAAAAGAGAGAACCTCTCTCTGGCCTAAATATAACCTAAAGTGAAACTGAGGAATGTCCTGAAATAGATGTAGGTTTAAAAAGCAAATAAAGATTTAGAGTGAAGAAGGTGGCTAGTCTATTCAGTGCTTTGAGTCATCAGAAGGGCTATGCCTGTGGCTATAATTGATGAGGGGAAAGGGGGGGTAGGTGAAAGGAAAGAGGTGAAAAATTAGAAATGAATGTAGTAAATTGTAGAATGGTTTGGTGATTTAGTTGCTAAGTCGTGTTTGACTCTTGTGATCCCATGGACTGTAGCCCGCCAAGCTCCTCCGTCCATGGGATTTTCCAGGCAAGAATACTGGAGGGGGTTAAAATTGTACGGTACAACTAACAATTGCTCTGTGTCTTCTTCAGTGTACCCTGTCCATAAACTTTTCTACCTCTGATCTTGGCTAGAATATGAACTTCATTACAGATGTGGCATTAAATGTGGTCAGAGTCCTAAGTGGAGTGGTAGTTTTGGAGTTCTAGCAATGCTTGGTTGGATCAGTAGTAATGCCTGGAATTTACCCAGAAGTTAGGTTTGTTTCAGGTATACAATGTCAGTCTGCCGTAGGCCAGTAAACTATTAGGATTCTGGTTTATTTGTTAGCTTTGGATGTTTGGGGTTCCTTGTTTCATAACATTTTGATTAAGGTTCCTAGTAACATACATTGTTAATCAACAGTGGCACCTGAGGACTTTTTTTTTTTGGATATTGTTTTTTAAGAATATGAATTCTGGTCCCTGCCCCAAGAATCTCAAGGAGTATAAGTCCTGAGGCCTTAAACATTTTTTAAAAGTCTGGTAGTTATGTTGATGAACTCAGTTTATGAATGACTGCCGGAGTCCAACTCCAGCAGGCAGGGATTCAACCTGAAGAGATGAACGGTGTCGGCGATGAGACAGCTTCTCAATTTTCTATGGACTGCCTGTTTATTCCAAGCTTAAGATTCTCTTTTATACTTTTACAAAAGCATTAGGCCAGAGGTTTGACATTTTCAGTTCCCCCTCTCCCAGATTTATTATCTCCATAAATCATTGCTCTTCAAACAGAGTTCCTGCTTCAGTGATTCTCTGGGAATCAGCCTTATCATCTATTGTCTACCTTCTCTAGTGTGTCCTATACTTAACTTGTGATTACATTGTAACTCATGCTACATTCCTCAGTATACTACTTACCTTCCTAAGTCCTGTTTGCCCCTAACATCCTGAGCTCACTATCTCTTAACAAGGCTTCTAGCTGTAGTGTCTCTAAAAATTCCTAACTTCTATAAGCTATAGTAAAATATGCTAACTTTACAACATTCCTTAAATCTTTAACTTCTAACTGTTTTAATTATTTCTAAGCCCTAAATTCAGTAAACTCCTTTGCCATAAACATTCTCCTTGCAAATAGGCTTCAGATATCAATCTCTCCCATGGCCTCAAGCTGCGGCCTATGTGCTCATCCTGGAACACTTTTTTGTAAAAGTCCTTGAACAAATGTCAATGATTAACTTTATGAATTATTTTCAGAGCAATGCTGCAGAAGGCTTTATGCCTTCTCATGCTCCTCTCAAGAACAATAAGCACCTTAATATTCCTTTTTAGCCAACTCAGCCGAGGAGAGGAAAAGACAAGTCAGAATTACAAGGCCTAACTCCTTCATCCCGGGAACTGTGCCTGCAGAATGAGGAGAGGGAGCTGAGGACCGTGCCTCCATTTTGTCAGTAATGCCTAACGTGGCTCCTGACATCTCTCCCTTTTTTATTTTTTAGAGCATAGGTATGAAACTCAGTAGATAGAGCAGAGACATTTCGGCTGAGTATTCTGAAAAGGCACAGGGCCATTATACAAATCAGAACTAACAGGCAGAAGCACATGGCCGCATTAATCATTATTGTAGAAAAGGATCCATGGGAAAGATACCCCTCCAGATTTTCAAAGAGGGAATTAGAAAGCCATTGAAAGGAAAAGTCAGACTCCGCCTGCTTCATATTCTGAATATCCTGATGTAACTTAGAAATGTCAGTACTAAAATCTGAATGATTCCAGATGCCTAAAATATGATTTCTAATGTGTTCCCAAGAGTGCATGGACTCATTCACTTGTAGAGGGGTAACGCACATCCATTTAAATTCAGCATGGCACCTTAAAGACAATTTAATTTTTAAATTTGTAATTTCTTGCCCTATAAGCAGGACTGTTTCTTATAAAGCATTGACCTTATTTTCTATTTTCTTATCTATAATTTCCTGCATAGTAAGAGCTACGGAGACATTTTTGGACAGCTGATCGACAAACGAGGCCGTATGCACTTCTTTTGACAGGGCAACAGCAGAAACCATAACTGATGCAGTTATGGCCATCAAGGCAGTTATTCCCACAACCAGAGCTGTAATGAATCTCTTAGGTCGAGAAATTAAGCCATTAAGTTCATATAAAACTTTCAATGCATAATCATCAAACCATTGTCCCTCTAATTTTACAGGAACCATCAAATATGGTGGTTGCTTTACAATCATCACAGCCTTATAATTATTATAATCATTCCCATCAACACAATTTGATATAAAACAATTCACACATATAACATTGTAAACAGTTTTTCCTTCAGAAACTTCCAAATCACTCTGATTTCTGGCCAACAAAAAGGCATAGGGAGAATGTACACAGGCCCATACAATATATCTTTGTTCATTTAAAGGTCTATGTAAAATCACAGGTGCCATGGCAGCCAATGCTTTCCATAACTCAAGCTGCATGGGACCCGTTCCATCGAAGCTCACTAAAGGAGGAACCCATCCATTGGCATGCCACCTAGTAATTACTAAAGGCATAGGGAGAAATGAATTATTCCATGTGGACCTATAAGGCTGTACATATATCAAGCCCCATCGTTGATTCGAAAGATAGGGGCACCCCCAGTCGGTCAGAAAATGTCTGGTGGCAGCAATGGGAATAGATAACTTTATGGTGTACATGCATTCTTTCCAACGAGGAAAGCCAGAAATTCTGCTTATGCTTTCCCAGGCTTGTAGTCCTTGTTCATCAGAGTCCAAAGTGGGGCGTGCACTGCTCGGATAGTCCTTTAAATGAGGGCTGCCTTTTTTAAGACTTCAAATAGTCTTTCTTGCGCCCCCGGCATCAGCAGCTGTAAAGACCAGAAGTCTCTCTTGGCATCACTTCTCGGAGAATCAGTGAGCATGCCTTTCAAGGAAGTGCTAACGCATCCATTCAAAACTGGAGCTGCTACTTGTAGAGAAGAAGGTATGGCAAAGCAAATAGGTGGATAAATGGACACGCCTGAAAAATTGAAGGAAGTGCTGATGCTATTTTAACATTATTAGGATACATGGAAGCCCCACCCAAAAGAAGAGTATCATTAACAAAACACCAATGGGCTCATTGATCCAATCAACAGGCTGGAAAGAAGGTGGATTAGGCAAATAGGCTCAATGAACTTTTTCTGCACTGGAGGGCCTGACAAGCCAACACAGCAAGCATAGCCATAGACATTATCATAGGAGTGGCCTCATATCTCCCCCTTTCTATTAATTCTTCAGCCCGCTGAGAGAGATGTTTTAGCTGGCCCCACGTTGGTACCGTGCTGGAAGTGGTTGTTTAAGTACGATGACGGCGACGAGGTGGGGCAGAATACTGTTGAACTTCAGCGTGTCTCTCCTGAAGCGCCAGGTGCCTGAAGCGATGTACTAGCAGTGAAGCCTCAGGCGAAGAGTCAGTCTCCCTTTGGGTTTCCTTGGCTCCCTCAGGTTTGGACTCGACGAGCTTCTGGTCTCCCCATCTTTTCTTGGTCCCAGACTCCAGGACTTCAGGGATTTTAGTAACCTCAGGGGTCCAAACAGAAGAAGTAGAATCCTGTGGAAACACACAAGCATACCCTCTCCCACAAGTTAGCAGTATATCTGGCCCTTTCCACTCTCCTGTAAGGAGGTCTTTTCACTTAACCAGAGGCCGAGTCGTAGCCCCTTCAGGAGTCCAGTGTCTCATCATTGCAGTCTGTCCCTGTGTGTCCAGATTTAAATGATTAATTGCAAACGAAGCATGGTGTAAAACATAATGTGGAGAGGAATATTTAAATTTTTCCTGTCTTAATTTAGCTATCTGAGTTTTTAAAGTCTGGTGTGCCCTCTTCACTATGGCTTGGCCTTGGGGATTATAAGGTATTCCTGTTGAATGTACTATGGAAAATTTGACAACATCTCTTAAAAGCAGCAGAAGTATAAGCTGGGGGCATTATCTGTTTTTATCTGTTCAGGGAGTCCTGTTTGGGAAAAGCACTGAAACAAGTGCTGAATTACATCTCTTGTTGTTTCACCTGATCTAGCAGAGGCTGTAATAACATGAGAAAAGGTATCTACGGTAACATGCACAAAGGACAGGTTTCCAAAGGCCGGGATATGAGTTACGTCCATTTGCCAGAGAGCATTACACAAGGCCTTGGGGATTTACTCCTAATGGTGGAGATGGATTAAATGTTGGACAATTTGGACATAACTATTTGTCTAGCTGCTTCCCTAGGGATATGAAATTCATACCTTAAACAAGGTGCCTTTTGATGATGAAATTTGTGAGAATTTTTTGCCTTGTCAATCTTTTCATGTAAGTTTAAAGTAATTACTTTAGTTAATGCATCTGCCAAAGCATTTCCTTCATGCAAAGGGCCGGGCAAGCCGGAATGGGCTCTAATATGTCCCACAAAATGTTTTTTTATCTCTGTTTAATCTCCTTCTATAAATCAGATAACAAGGAGAAGATGGTAGTTTTATTTTCCAGAATATTAGCAGTCTCAATATGAGGAAACAACCCTACAATATATTGGGAGTCCATCAAAAGATTGAAGATACGGTCTCTCAAATGTTGAAAAGCCCAAATAACCGCCTTTAACTCAGCTCTCTGGGCCGATGTCTCTTCAGTTACCTGAACATGGGATTTTCCATCAGTAATTGTGACTGCTTTACCATTAGAGGAACCAACTGTGAAAACTAAAATTGCCCCTTCCAAAGGTTGAATAGAAAATTTCTTCGGAAAAATTACTGGACATGTTTTCAAAAAATGCAAGAGGGGGCTTGAGGGTAAATGAAACAAAATTTGACCCCTGAAATCAATCAGGGCAACTTGCCAATCATCACTATTTTGTAAAAGAAATTGTAATTGATCTTTATTGAATGGAATCACTATACTTGTTACTTCTCTTCCAAAAAGTTTCACACTTCTTTTTTTATCTTTTATAATTAATCGTGTCACCAAGCTGGGATAAGATAAAACTATTTTTCTTGGGGTCACTGGTAGATGGAGCCAATGGGCCTTCTTGCCACAAGCATCCTGTAAGTGTATGCTCTGTGGCAAGAATAATTAAATCCCATCCTCTGGTAATAGTAATCCTAATTAACTGATCATTTAAAGCTTCATCCACTTTAACAAGGGCGACTCTGCCTCACTAGTCAACTTTCTCTTAGAACTGGGATTAGGATCACTTAAGCAATCAAAGGCTTTCAATCTGTAGTAGTCAGTTTTAAATGTGGGCGTATCCAATTAATATCCCCTAATAATTTCTGGAAATCATTTAAAGTTAGTAAACATCTCTCAGCTGCAGAGGGGCATGACTCACGGTATGGGTGTTTAATACCCTCCCTAAATAAGAAAAAGGAGGATTTACTTGTATCTTATCTGGAGCTATCTTTAAACCCCAGCTTTTTAAGGCCTCAATACATTCAGATAAAATTTGTTGTAACAAGGTTCTGTCCTTAGGAGCTGCCAAAATATCATTCATATAATGTATCAAATATAGATCTTTATACTTGCCTCTAACATTTTGCACTGCTTGGTCTACAAATTTCTGACACAACGTGGGGCTATATTTCATTCCCTGAGGCAAAACCTTCCATTGAAACCTTCTATAGGGCTGTTTAAAATTAGCTGGAGGGAGACTGAAGGCAAACCGCTTACAATGTTGGACAGCTAGGGGAATGGTAAAGAAACAATCCTGTAGATCTTTAAGTAACACATTATACTGAAAAGGCACAGCCACTGGGGAAGGGAGGCCCGGCTGGAGGGCCCCCATGTCTTCCATAGTTGCATTTATAGCTCTCAAATCTTGTAACAATCTCCATTTTCCTGATTTTTTTCTTAATAACGAAAATAGGAGTATTCCAGGAGCTATTAGAAGGCTCTATATGGCCAGCTATCAATTGTTCCATAACTAAATCTCAGCTGCCTGTAACTTTTCAGCTGTTAAAGGCCATTGCTGCACCCATACCAGATCATCAGATTTCCAGGTAATAGGGTCGGCAGCAAGAGCAACAACCTCTAGAATAAATTTGAATATCCCAGACCTTCTCTACGCTTGTTAGGAACCACCTCTAATGGCGAAACAATTTTCTGTTCATCTTTACCAAGCCCCTTATCAGGATTATACCTCATTTGCAGCATTTGATTTGTAACCTTTTCATCTGGGCTATATAAAAGCATCCCGTCTGAGATAATATATCTCTCCCCCATAAGGAAAAAGGTAGTGAAGGAACCACATACGGACATGAAGTGCCTTGTGCCCCTTTCTCATCTGACCATGTCAAAATTTGTGAGCTCTTAGCAACCGAGGGCACTGACCCTATTCCTACCAGGCCGGCACTGGTCAAGTGTGTCAGCCAGGACGAGGGCCAGTCTTTTCCAGCAATGTAAGAGACGTCTGCTCCAGTATCTTATCAGCCCTGACATTTTATTCCCTTGAATTAAAAGATCTTTTAAAGGCCTCAGTTCAGTTCAGTTGCTCAGTCGTGTCCGACTCTTTGCGACCCCATGAGTCGCAGCATGCCAGGCCTCCCTGTCCATCACCAACTCCCGGAGTTCACTCAGACTCATGTCCATCGAGTCAGTGATGCCATCCAGCCATCTCATCCTCTGTTGTCCCCTTCTCCTGCCCCCAATCCCTCCCAGCGTCAGAGTCTTTTCCAGTGAGTCAACTCTTCCCATGAGGTGCCCAAAGTACTGGAGTTTCAGCTTTAGCATCATTCCCTCCAAAGAAATCCCAGGGCTGATCTCCTTCAGAATGGACTGGTTGGATCTCCTTGCAGTCCAAGAGACTCTCAAGAGTCTTCTCCAACACCACAGTTCAAAAGCATCAATTCTTCGGCACTCAGCCTTCTTCACAGTCCGACTCTCACATCCATACGTGACCACAGGAAAGACCATAGTCTTGACTAGACAGACCTTAGTCGGCAGAGTAATGTCTCTGCTTTTGAATATGCTATCTAGGTTGGTTGTAACTTCTTCCAAGGAGTAAGCGTCTTTTAATTTCATGGCTGCAGTCACCATCTGCAGTGATTTGGGAGCCCAAAAAATAAAGTCTGACACTGTTTCCACTGTGTGCCCATCTATTTCCCATGAAGTGATGGGACCGGATGATCTTCGTTTTCTGAATGTTGAGCTTTAAGCCAACTTTTTCACTCTCCTCTTTAACTTTTATCAAGAAGCTTTTTAGTTCGTCTTCACTTTCTGCCATAAGGGTGGTGTCATCTGCATATCTGAGGTTATTGATATTTCTCCAGGCAGTGTTGATTCCAGCTTGTGTTTCTTCCAGTCCAGCGTTTCTCATGATATACTCTGCATAGAAGTTAAATAAGCAGGGTGATAATATACAGCCTTGAAGTACTCCTTTTCCTATTTGGAACCAGTCTGTTGTTCCATGTCCAGTTCTAACTGTTGCTTCCTGACCTGCATACAGATTTCTCAAGAGGCAGGTCAGGTGGTCTGGTATTCCCATCTCGTTCAGAATTGTCCACAGTTTATTGTGATCCACCCAGTCAAAGGCTTTGGCATAGTCAATAAAGCAGAAATAGATGTTTTTCTGGAACACTCTTGCTTTTTTGATGATCCAGCGGATGTTGGCAATTTGATCTCTGGTTCCTCTGCCTTTTCTAAAACCAGCCTGAACATCAGGAAGTTCACGGTTCAAGCTGTAATTTCCTGCACCCAAAAAGCTAGATCACTAGATCCAAATCCTCTGGGGCCCCTAGCTTGAGAAGTCAAGGTTTTTCCTGTCTGATAATAAGCTAAAAGCAAAAGCTGTGCTCTTCTTTGATGTGTATTAATTTGCAGAATCTACTACACCAGGCACCACCTAAACTCCTTGAAAAGAAAGGAGCTACATCCTAGCACAAGTCTTACAAAGCCCTCAGGTAGGGGGCCAGCCACTCCCATTGGAATCCAAGTAACCAGCACATCAGGGGTTAATATTGTGGTGGTGGTGGAACTGAGGTCCAGTCCTGCACTACCTGGGGTTGATTGGCATGGCTTGTCCCTGCTTGGCAGGACGTTGCTGGCAAAAATGCCCCATTTGGCCACAAGAGAAACATTTTTTATTTGTAGAATCCTTTCCATTGGGATTAATCTTTCTTTTTTTTAAGCCTGGGTGAGGCCCCCCTGAGGGGGTTTTCTCCAAGGAGCAGGCTCCATATATTGTGCATGTGTCTGCTTTAAAAGCTCCTTTGTTTCAAAAAAAAAAAAAACAACTCTTTTCTCAACCTTAGGCAAAGTGGGAAATTCCTGGGCCCTGGAAGGCGAAAGCAGAGGTGGCCGTGGTCACCTTAAATCAGAAAGTGGTGGATAAATTTTTAAAGGTTTGCGTAGAGGGGGAGGGGGCTCGCCAGGGCGACCGGCTGCAGCGTCCTGTAAGCCCTCCTTCCTCGGGAGGTAGAGCACAGTCTCCCTCCTTTTCTTTGTCAATGGCAGAAAATATGATCTGCACAGAAGGTGGAGACCCACCACCATCCACTGCTATAGCCTCCCCCATAGGCTATCTAACAGCCTCGTGACAGGGGTCTAGGACATTTCTAATCATATTCCACAGAACAAAAGCATCTACAGGAACCTTTTCTGGCCCACGCAAAGTATAAAACAAACGTAGAAATTTAGACAGTCTTGCTGTGCTTGCTTTAACGCCTCTGGGCTAACATATGACGTAATATTTCAATAAACATTTGTCTATTCTTAGATGCAGAGAAACCCATTCTTCTAGAGAATATTCTTACTGATTCTGTACCCTCCTCACCCTGCCTAAACTGCAGAGGGGTGCCAGCCACCCATAGGTACAATCCTAACCGTCCTGCATTACAATCTCAAATTACTTACTCTTCAGTGTCCCCTGTTCTGGGGCCACTTGCCGGAGTCCCAACTCCAGCAGGCAGGGATTCAACCTGAAGAGATGAACGGTGTCGGCGATGAGACAGCTTCTCAATTTTCTATGGACTGCCTGTTTATTCCAAGCTTAAGATTCTCTTTTATACTTTTACAAAAGCATTAGGCCAGAGGTTTGACATTTTCAGTTCCCCCTCTCCCAGATTTATTATCTCCATAAATCATTGCTCTTCAAACAGAGTTCCTGCTTCAGTGATTCTCTGGGAATCAGCCTTATCATCTATTGTCTACCTTCTCTAGTGTGTCCTATACTTAACTTGTGATTACATTGTAACTCATGCTACATTCCTCAGTATACTACTTACCTTCCTAAGTCCTGTTTGCCCCTAACATCCTGAGCTCACTATCTCTTAACAAGGCTTCTAGCTGTAGTGTCTCTAAAAATTCCTAACTTCTATAAGCTATAGTAAAATATGCTAACTTTACAACATTCCTTAAATCTTTAACTTCTAACTGTTTTAATTATTTCTAAGCCCTAAATTCAGTAAACTCCTTTGCCATAAACATTCTCCTTGCAAATAGGCTTCAGATATCAATCTCTCCCATGGCCTCAAGCTGCGGCCTATGTGCTCATCCTGGAACACTTTTTTGTAAAAGTCCTTGAACAAATGTCAATGATTAACTTTATGAATTATTTTCAGAGCAATGCTGCAGAAGGCTTTATGCCTTCTCATGCTCCTCTCAAGAACAATAAGCACCTTAATATTCCTTTTTAGCCAACTCAGCCGAGGAGAGGAAAAGACAAGTCAGAATTACAGGCCTAACTCCTTCATCCCGGGAACTGTGCCTGCAGAATGAGGAGAGGGGGCTGAGGACCGTGCCTCCATTTTGTCAGTAATGCCTAACGTGGCTCCTGACAAAAGACTAAGTGAAAGAATAGCTTTTTGGTGTTACAGTTAAAAAAGATCCTTGTCTTACACTCCAGCAGCCTCCCATTAATGTCCTGGAGACACAGTCCCAAATAGGAAGAACGGATTGGTTTATAAACTCCTCCCTGGCTCCCCTTCTTGACTTCCTACCTCTCCACCAGTTTCTTCAGAATTTTCTGCCCTCTGTAATCAGACGTTGCCTGGATTCCCTTTTAGGTCATAACTGGTTTTATGGAAGTCCTTATTATCTTCAGTTAATTTTTTAAAAAAACAGACCACACTCGGAAGATTAGGAAGAATACTAAAACATTAAAAACTGGGCAGTCAGAATATGGATTGATTGACAAAGGTACGAACGACCCCAGGGGGTTTTAACCAGCCTTTGGCTTACAAAGCATTTAGCCCTTATTCCTATTTCTTGTGTTAAATCTGGATGCTGAGATTCCACAGAAATGTTAGATAAGTTACTTATACAGCAAACATGAGTCAGATTTAGGTTTGGCATCCTTCTCTTAATTTCTGCTGCTTATTCATACCCAAGGATACCATTTGGCCACAGGCTTTGCTGTGATCTCTATAGGTACCTAACTTGGCTCCTGCAGATCCTACCGAGGGATTTGTTTTCCAGGATGAAGAAACTTCCCTCCTATCTGGCCCTTAAACTTTGTTCACTTTAATACATTCTATACTACCTTTGCTTTCCTGAAGACTTCTGGCTTGGAATCTTAGAAATCTTACATTCACCCTGGCTTATTTTCCACCCTCTGCTACAGGTGCTCATCTCCTTCACATATCAGTAACATCAGGCTGGAGACACTTGTGGCCATGTGTACGTCATAGATGGCACCTTTTGCAGAATCTTGTCTGCCTCACATCAGTTCCTTACAAGGAGCTCAAAAAAATGCCTCATTTCTTTCTTACAGTTTGTATTGCTTACTAGGTTCTTGTTTTCATGTCTGAAGGTCCCCTCCAGCTGTTGTTTTTGTTGTTTTTTTGCAAAACAATGATGTCCACAACTTTCTGAACAACTTTTCTCAGTTTTCCCACATCTCTTTGATGACTTACTAGGCAAGTGCTTCTGGAGAAGGGATTGTCTAGAATCCTGTCAGTGCAGTTTTACAATATCAAAGTAGCATTATGATCTAATAGAATAGTATTTAGTTTATAATTGATGGAGATAAAGGCTATTTGATTGTACATACTTAATTTTAAAATCATAACTCTAAAAAACTATTTGACCTGTTTAGCACATCTATGGCTAACTGTATGCATACCTTTCTCCCCACCCCTTAAAAATCACATTTATTTATTCACAGCATATATGTGTTTATAACGCTCACTTTTTAAGTTGAAATAAAACAGCAGAGAATGTTTCTTATATATAATTTGAAGTGATAAAAGCAAGCACTTGGGATGGCTAGACCTGGGAATTTTTCCTGTTTATAGTATTTGAGGTATATTGGAGAATCTCTTCTGTAGGTTTTTCCTCCAGAGTATAGCATTTTATAATTTTAAAAATGATTGTTTTATTACAAAAAGTAGCATGTATTCTTTAGAAAAATCTTTGAAAAATGAGAAGAAAACAGGTGCTTTTATTTGTTTGGCTCTGCTGCATGGCTTGTGGGATATTAGTTCCATGACCAGGGATCAAACCCACGCCCCAGCAGTAAAAATGCTGAGTCTTAACCACTGGACCACCAGGGAATTCCCTAGGGGTTTTGTTTTTTGGTTTTAATTGGAGTATAGTTGAATAACAATGCTGTGTTACGTTTCAGGTGTACAGTAGAATGAATTGGTTATACATATATACACTCTTTCTTAGATTTTTTTTCTTGTAGAAGTCCATTAAACAGGTTTTTAAATCACCATAAGTCCCACAAACTAAAATAGCAGCAACTGATATTTTGGTGTAGAATTTTCTTTTCTTTGTCTTTAGATAGTTTAAGAGATCGCTGCAATATTTAAATTTTTATCTTCCCTCCAATTTTTCTTTAATTCTTGAGCATCTGGATAGTGTTTTTGTTGGGTTTTTTTTTTTTTTTTGAGTAGTTTTAGGTTCACAGCAAAATTGCTAGGTATAGAAATTTCTCATGTGCCCTCTACTCCTCCCACATATGTATAGCCTCTCTTCTTATCAACATTGCACACCAGAGTGGTACACTTCTTACAGTGTGTGAATATTCACTGACACATAGTAATCACTGAAGCCTGTAACTCGCTTTAGGGTTCCCTTCTGATGTGAAAGAAGGCCTATTTCCAGAGCCCTGTCCAGTTAGCTTGAAGAAGTTTTTAGGAACCTTAGGGCCCTGAAAATCATTTTTCTTAAGTAATCATGAAATTATTGTTGTACAAACCAGTGTATTAATCATGAGGTTTTGGGCAAAACTAGTGGCAATAGTCCAAAAAAATCAAACTGAACACAATGAAGTTTTTAGCTTTGATTCAGTGACAAAACATTTAATAGAAATAAATGTACTTTGTGATAGACAATTTGAAGCCCTGGTAGTTATTTTACATTTGTTTGAATTACTTGTAATATGTGAATTGGCTTTGAGATAGTAAAACATTCCAGATGTGCATAGCAGGAATTATCAACATGTCCTGACCTTTTAGGGCTTCATATGGTCTTTTCTTCCACATAGAGATCGGGAAAATTAATATAGATGTGTGTTGACCAGCTCATATGCTTTGATTGATTTTAGAAAGCAGTATTATATGAATGTTTGTGTTTTAAAGTCTGACTTGGTTTTCTTTCATTTGATAGGAAAAAGCACCTCTATTTCTGAAGAGAAAGGTGAATCTGATGAGGAGAAACCAAGGAAAGGAGAAAGACGATCATCCAGAGTCAGACAGGTAACTCTATTGTCTCTGAAAGCATCCTTCACTTCTTTGCGAAATGCTTTGGTTATCTCCTCCTCCTCTTTTTCCTCAACTTATTTTCAGAGTTGATTTTTCTCTAGCTTTCTGTATAGTCACGTTCTTTGCTTAACATTTTTCTCATTTTGTGTTTCCTAATTTATATCTGCTTTGGCCTTCAGATTTCTGAATGAATATATAAAAATTAAAACTTAATTGTGAAAGTTAGCAGGCTGATCTGTATTTGTAAGGCAGCACATTAATAGAAAATAGACAATTCATTATCTAAATAAAAGCTTAAAGCTGTATGATATGGTGTTAAGTGAACAGAATACAAAAATATATGTATGGTTAATTACAACCTTGGAAAAATAAATAATGGGGACAAATTAAATATATCCAAAAAATCAAAATAATCACATTTACTGAAAATAGGTCAGGCGCCTCCCCACACTTTCTAGATGTTCACTTCGTATTTATTTTAAAGCTTGAAATTAACAAATGAAGCACTACAGTTTTGTTGTGGTATTTGTTTTGATTCCCATGAAGTCCATATCAGTATGTCTGTTGTCACATTTGTTTTTTGTATTGCTGAAAGCATATATCATTGAGTTTCTCCATCATATGTGTATCTTGTGAGATACTTTTTCTCTTCTGTTGATACTGAGCAAATACACCTTGAACTGTTGAATATCTTTTCTTTCAGGCAAGAGCAGCTAAAGTCTCCGAGTGTAGCCAGGCTGCAGAGGAGGAAGAGGATCAAGAAACACCTTCTAGAAATCTGAGGGTCAGAGCAGATCGAAATTTGAAAACAGAGGAGGAAGAAGAGGAGGAGGAGGAAGAGGAAGAAGAGGAAGAAGAGGAGGAGGATGATGAGGGACAGAAATCTAGAGATGCACCAGTCCTGAAACAATTTAAGGAAGAGGGAGAAGAGATACCCATAGTAAAAGTGGAGGAGGTGACAGATGAGAGACCCCAAACTATAAGATCCCAGGAACAGGAGGGGTTAGAGAGAGGAGGGAGAGTTACAAGGTCCCAGGAAGAGGCCCGAAGAAGTCATCTAGCCAGACATCAGCAGGAGAAAGAGATGAAAACGGCTTCTCTCGAAGAAGAAGAAAGAGAAAGAAAATTTTCAAAAGGCTTGGAGGAAATATCCAAGTCTCCTTCCCCTCCTCGATTGACTGAAGATGTGGCGAAGGCCCCGGTTGTGCTACAACCAGAACTAACTGCCAGTGAGGAGGAGACTCCCCCACCTTTACTTACCAAGGAAGCATCTTCTCCACCACCTAATACACAGCTCCAGAGTGAAGAAGAAATAGAGCCCATGGAAGGCCCAGCTCCTCCTGTCCTCATTCAGTTATCTCCTCCTAATGCAGATGCTGAGGCCAGGGAACTATTACTATCTCAGCATACTGTGCAGTTGGTGGGAAGTTTGTCTCCTTTGTCAGGTCCTACAGACACCAAAGTTGAATCTCCAGTTGAGAAAGTGCCCGAGGAGAGTGTCCTGCCTCTAGTTCAGAAAAGCACGCAAGCTGAATCCTCAGCCCAGAAAGGTCTTGAAACTGAATCAGAAAAATCCACTCAACCACTCCCTCTAAAAATTGAGGAATTCACGCTGGCTAAAGGGATCAGTGAGGAATCTTTGGAACAGAAAGAAGGCAGGAGGGCTTCTCATGTCCTCCTTCCAAGCCACAGATTGAAACAGTCAGCTGACTCCTCTAGCCGATCCTCGTCATCTTCATCCTCCAGTTCTAGATCAAGATCTCGCTCTCCTGACAGTTCAGGCTCTCAGTCTCACTCACCTCCAAGATCCAAGCAGAGAGATGCTTCTGGGACACGTGCTCATGCCAACCCTTGTGATAGATCCAAGGTGGGCTCCGGATCAACATCAGAGTCCAGGTCACGTTCCCGTTCTCGTTCCCGGTCGGCATCAAGCAACAGCAGAAAAGTAAGTGTGGGAAATGTTCTGTCTGTACTGCACTGTTTTCAGCCCCTACAGAGCTTATGATTTCCAGCAGGAATAGAAAAAGTTTCCTTTAGTTCCCGTAAAATAGTGTCTGCTCCTGGTGGCTCAGAGGTTAAAGCATCTGCCTCCAATGCAAGAGACCCGGGTTCGATCCCTGGGTCGGGAAGATCCCCTAGAAAAGGAAATGGCAACCCACTCCAGTATTCTTGCCTGGGGAATCTGATGGACTGAGGAGCCTGGTGGGCTGCAGTCCACGGGGTCACAAAGAGTCGGTCACGACTGAGTGATTTTACTTTACTTTAGTTCCCAGTTCAGTGATTACTTTTCATTTTGCAGTCTCGTTTTCAACTCACTGGTTCTTTTTCAGTTTGATTCCTATTGATTGTAAAGAAAGGTCAATCTGTCTACCCATTTTTCACTAGGCTGTGAACTTCTTAAGGGTATGGTCATACCTTTTTATGTGTATATCCCAGTACCCAGCACCTAACTGGGAGTTGATGAATTTTTGGATAATCTAGGAAATAGGGAAATCACTAAGTCAAATCTAGGGATAAAAAGATCTGAAGTATTAAGCTGGAAAACTCAGTGATCTACTGAATACATACCAAATAAAATAATTTGGCTAATGTGTTTGATTTCTTTAGTCTCTGAGCCCTGGAGTCTCTAGGGACAACAGCACCAGCTACACTGAAACCAAAGATCCCTCTTCTGGTCAGGAGGTTGCAGCTCCACCATTGCCACAACTGCAGGCCATTGAGCCAAAGGAGAGGACTTCCACCCCATCCTCTATCCAAGTGAGGCGTGTGAGCCAGCCTGAGCCAGCTGAAAAGCATGTGACCCAGAGGTTACAGCCTGATCGGGTAGGGTGTTTGGCCCCCTCTCTGAAGGAAAACAGAGGGTTAGGCATGATTTTCCCTTCTGTCTTAGCTAAAAAACTGAAAATACAGTCTGGATAAAGCTCAGTAGAAATGTAGAAGCGGATACCTGTTAGATTCTACTTGTATTTCCCAATTCCTGGTTAATGGAAGTTCTCTATGAGGCTGAGCATCAGGGTTCTCATCTTCAGCGCTCTTGGGATTAGTTCTTCTTTCTGCCCAAAAGGAAGCCTCTTCTCAGTTCTCTGAAAGAAGAATTCTAATAAAATGTTTGCTAGCATAGAAATTCTATAAGCAGTATTCCATTCCACTTTTTAAAATTAAATAAATAATAGGGCTGTGTCTGGAGCTGGTACTATATATGTCGTGCTCTGCCTTTTATCAGCTCCATGTTAAAGAAAAGGAATCAAGCAGACTTAAGTACGTTGGCTATGTTTGTTTTGCTGTGTTTGTCCTGACAGGGGAGCCCAAAGAAGTGTGAAGCTGAAGAGGCAGAGCCACCGGCTGCCACACAGCCCCAAACCTCAGAGACTCCAACCTCTCACCTACCAGAATCAGAAAGGATTCATCACACTGTGTAAGTGATACCTCTCAGCTGGGATATAACTCTCCCGGTTTGTAGGATAGTTCCTGGCTCCCTGAGGTTCTTTGGCTAAATCTTCGTTGCATTATAAAACACAGAGGCAGAGCTGTATCTGGACTAAGGCTAGACTTCAGTTATACTGTCTTGAGAGCTGCCACCAGAACTCTTAATGTAGTCTGAAAAGCAGTGGTGGGAGTAAAAGGAAACCCATTTTCTGGGATCATCTGACCAAAACAGTTAATTCCTTCAAGGAGAAAGCAGGAATTGATTCAGGTATTTTAACTCACATTTGCCAGCTGCTTGTGAGCCTGGGAACACAGTTTAATAAAGGATGTTGAGGATCTGAAAAAAAAAAACAACAGAAGGGTGCTGTTTTTTAGTTTTTGTGTTTTCTCTGGTTATTAGCTACCATTTTATTAGCCACAGTCTATCCTAGTTACTTCTCACAGTATACAGTACAGCAAAATATGAAGTCCATATCAAGTCAGAAGCTTATCCCTCCTGAGACCCTTGGATTGATTTTACCATTTATGCAATTAATGTGAATTTTTTATTCCTTATAAATCTAGCTTTAGAAAATATTCATATCAAAGTAAATTAGTAACTGAAAATTGTCATTCATTTGTTGAGTATATGTATTACAAATTAAGATGCCATTGAACCAAAATTCTTGGCTTTGAAGTCTCATGGGAAATGACAAAGTATTGTGGAAATAAGATTGCTTACCTTTTCAACGTCAGAAAATGTCCTGAGTAGACAGTTGGCCTAACTTTGTTCCACGATTGCTTTAACACTAATACTAGCGATATGATTTTCGTTTTTATGTATGTGTCTAATAATGTAAATTTTTCTTAGAACTTCAGACTACCTTTTGCCTTTGATTTTGGAGGGTGGCAGGCAATGACATGATTGATTTATTATGTCATTTTTTTTTTGAGAGTTTTAACAGTAGTTATGTAATCATTGTATAGCTTTTGCCTTAGGATATACCCTCCTGCTGCCCATACTAATATTGTTGTCTCTGCTGCCATCTTGTGGCCATTACATTTTTGGTTTGAAAGCTAAAAGTTCACTCTATTGCCTTTGAAAAAAGCTTTCGTTTTTTCCTTTTGGAATGGGTACATTATCCTTTGAAAAGGGGTTTTTCTTCTAGGACCTTAAAGTGAAAACCCAGCGAATTCTGAAGGTGTTCAGGATTTCCCAGCTACACCATCGATGAGGAAATGGGATGATACCTTCCCTTTTCTATCCATCAATCAGAGATAATACCTGCCTTTCCCTCCTCCATCCCATGGAAGTACAATATGTCTTTTCTGTAATGGCAGTTTCAAAGTATGTGTTGAAAACCTGCTTACTAATTGGGTCTGAGGAATTGCTTCATGTGCACCATGAGAAGCAAGTAATTTTATGAAAGGCTCCTTGCTTACCTTAAAATCCTGTAGGTCTCTGAGATCCTGGCAACAGAGTGGCACTGTATGCTGTTTTAAAGCACCTTATTTCTGGGTTTTTGCATGTAGGTCCAGGGCAAATGAACCTTGGAGTCTCATACAGAGTTTTTCTTCTTAGGTAAAGGTGGCTTTGACCTGGTATTTTAAGACTGAGGTCATCTAGTCACATTGATTCTGACAAGGAGATAGCAAATGGCACCTTGGGCAAATCCTGAGATTGCCCATTATTGCCCAGGCAGATTTCTGTGGAGCAGCCCATAGATTAGAAATGCAGTCTGAGCTCAAGAGTGGCTCATACACATCCCTGGTTACCTGCTTTCCTTCCGCCTGCCTTTCAGATGGTCTGTCTGGCAGCCTAACAGAATTACATGCCCCAAACCCATAGGGTATTCTGGCATTGGACCTGGTGAATGAGTCTTTGAGAAGTTTGGCTACATTTCTGGAGGCCCTGCTGAACTGATTCACAACACTTCTGGGCTTTCACCCCTCTTGAGTGCTAGTGTTTAGCCTGGTGATCTCTGGAGCCTGGCCAGTTTTAAAAGTGAGATGAAACAACAGTGAGAGCTAAATGAAAAAGACCATTTGTGGCTTAACCTTGGTTTTCCTCTCTGTCTCAACAAGAAGTCACATGACTTTTAAAAAACAGAGCTAGGGCCCATTGATTCAGTAAAGTGTTAAAAAAAAAAAATTAGACTTTACTTCAAGGATCTCTCACCACTGGGAAGAGATGACCTAAATTTTTTTTTTTTGCTGTGGTTGGTTAAATCCATTGTGATTCTGGTTGTTCCCTGAGGGATTCTAGATTTATGAGGTAAGGTATCTTTTTCATTTCTTGGGGCAGGAATTTGTGAGCCCTCAGTCCTGTTTCATTTGAACCCTGTTCCAAAATTCGGCCTTGCCTGCTATAGCTAGAACAAAAATTTACTCATACACAGGAAAAAAGGATACTCTCTTTTTTTACATTAAAAAAAAATAGAGGAAAAAAGGAAAGGGAAAGGAAAAACTTTGTGTGGACAACTGTGTCATCCAGTAGTAGTTAATTCAAACCCCAATTTTCTAAATAAAACCTTCCTGTATGTACAAACCTTGCAGGCAGTAGAATTGTTGGGCCCTTGACACTGTGTTTAGTTGTCCTTTTGCCTGAATAGCAGGAAGGAAATGGACCTTTAAACCAATATGACAGTGTAATTGATACTCCCTAGGGGACCTACAGTGCCAGTATGCCTAATGATGCATAATTTTTAAAAAGTAGAATTTATTGTTATCAATAGAGTTCACTCACTGAGAAGTTGGTATCTAAGGACATACCCTCTTAAACCATACTCTCCTTGGTTATCTTGGAACTAGTATGCTCCTGAGGGTATTCTGTATTTAAATCTCACTACCAAAGGTAGTCAAATCCCACTATTATTTAAATTTCATATCAGTGCTCAGCTCTTTGTGAATTTTCTACAGTAAAGTCCAAACATAAATGTCTGTAGAAATTTTCAATAAGTTCAAACATAAATGTCTATAGAAATTTCCCTTTTCCATTAGTTTCTTTGAATCTCATTCATATTCAAATACAAACTCTAATGTGATGTTATTAGCCCTCAACTAGTTCTGTCCTTTTCTTCTGGGCTGCAAATGCTTTGTTTGCTGTTTAATTATGGGTAGGAATCACCCTGGTGGCTCACTGGTAAAGAATCTGCCTGCCAATGCAAGAGACAGTTTCCATCTCTGAGTTGGAAAAGATACCCTGGAGAAGGAAATGGCAGCCCTCTCCAGTTATTCTTGCCTGAGAAATCACATGGGTAGAGGAGCCTGCCGGACTCCAGTTCATGGGGTACAAAAGAGTCGAACGTGCCTTACGGACTAACAACAACATCACCCACCCTCAATCCCCATGCAGTTATACTTTCTTTTCAAAGGTATCAAAAACATTTGTGTAAGAACTTAAATAGTGGAAAAGGAGATGCCTTTTGTCTAAAAGGGACTACCAAGAAATGCTGCATGGGGCTCTGACACATAGTTAAGAAGACTTTGGGACTAGTCCTGGAAGTAGATTGAGTCCCCTTTTTGGGGACAGTTTCAAAGTTTCCTCTTAGAAAAGTTTTGGTAATTCTTAGATCCCATATGTTTGATCATGAGGGAATAGATGGCACAAGTTCATGTCTCATGAAGGCCAAGGATAGCATCGTAAAATTCTTATTCTTGAAAAAAATGACATAGAATTGCTATTAAAATTCTTCCTCCAAGGAAGCTACTTTTGGAGAGGCGTATTGGCAGCTGAAAGTATTTTAGGACAATCGATGGACAGGGAACATGTATTTGAGGATGTTTGAAGGTAATGTTTCTCTGTAGGGTAATGGTCTTTATGGGAATTCTGTCTAAAAAATATTAAGGAAACTTAATGCAGCAATCATTTATTAAAGTATCTTACTTGGACCCACAATGACAACCTAATTTGGAAATATTTACTGAACATTTCTTTGTGTTAGACTCCAGGCTAGGTGTCCCTGACCCTGAGGAACTCTGCAGGGTAAGGGGCAGGTAACCAGAGGGCACTAGACAGTGGCGAGGGCATTAGTGGAAGCCAACAAGCCAGTTACTGCCTTTACATCATAGCACTCTGAGGACACTCTGCAAGCTCCATCGGCAGTCTCAGATGGGGGAACGGCCTGTTAAATATGCATGTGTCTATGCATATCGTTGCCTTGACTGGGGATGTCTTCCAAACCAGGTTCCTAAGAGCAAATCCTTATCACACTGTTAGATGAGATAGATATTGTTATTACCCCAACTTTACAGATAAAGAAACTGATAGAGAGGATCAGAAACTTGCTTAGTATCACTTGTGTGCTACTTGTGTGAGGTGGGGCTGGGGCCTGGATTGAGCCCTAGGCCATTTGACTCCAGACTCTCAATCTTACTGAGTGGACAGGGACCACTAAGTGAAAAGGAACTGTAGTGTGATGTATAAACGTGACTGTTCTAGCATGCAGTTGGTGTGTACATTTAAGATTTTAAGCAGCAGGGAGGAAATTTCATTCCTAGCTAAAAGCTCTGGTATTACAAATGAGATAATATTAAGCTTTTGGTTAAGAATCCAGAAGTTTGTTCTAATGTTAAACCTTTCCTGCGACTAGGCTACAAAAGGAGCACTTTTGTAGTCAACAGATGAGCATTTTTAGCATCTACTGAGTGCTTTTTTGAATGGGTAGAGACAGCTTCACGTTTTACATTAGTTCGGAGATGCCCATGATTAATCATTTCTGTTAAGTTCCCAATCACTTTTTGCCCAACAGATCTGCACACTGTACACCCCCACCCCACCCGGTTCCCAGTAACAGTTCTCTGACTTCCCTTATGTACTCCAGAGCCCTCCCTTTGGAGCCCTTGCTCCAAGAAGCGGCCTTCATGCTTTAGGCAAGGTCCCCTTGCCCTGTTTATCTTTTTCTTTTTGGCTCTTGCCGACCCTGGGGCAGGGTGACCTTATTAAAGACTCTGTGAAACAAAGTTGTCTGTCTTCTCTTTAGAGATACCTTTTCCCTCCTTTACTGGTAATTCAGAAAGCACCTCTGCTTATCCTTTCNGGATCTAGGTATTCAAACTGAACTTATTACACTCAGTTGAATTACTTGTGATATTTTGATCAGTGACATAGTTTTATTCTTTGAGTGAGAATATTTCAGTTTTGTCCTTGGTCTTAAGGCATGACTCTTACTCTAGAGTGTGTCTGTTATTTTTAAAGTATGAATTATCATCAGACTCAATGGAGTGTTTGAAATGCTCATCAAGGTATCTAAGATGGCTGACCTGAAACACAATGTCTCCCAGGATAGCATAATTCTGGTGCTTCTTTCCATTCTTAGCTCCTTGACTCAGAAGTCTTGAAGTACATTGCAGGCCTTAGCTGATGATACATTGACACATGGAAAGTTTCACTCACATTTCTGAGCCCCCCTTCTCCTACACAGCCACCCTGATTCCCTGCCCAGCAAATTCTAGCCAAGTAAACAGCCCTGAATATAACCTTGCCCCTCTCACTCAGTGAGAATAACTTATGTCTCATTCCTGTATTGTCAGTGAAAAGTGCTCCAAGATTAAAGCTGAGTAAACTGTAAAGGTAAATTAGTGTGTTTTATCTTCTCAAAAACACTAAACACAATATATGCTTTTTTTTTTTATATATGCTGGAAAGTAAGTCTCAACTTTTATCCATGTGGCAGAAAAGGAATCAAAATAATCTTATCTTCTATATTGTCTTTGAGTAATATCCATTATGTTAGTTTTGCTAAAAATATTAAAATATGTATAATAATATTTATATCAACTGTACTGGGTATTTAATACCATCATTAATATGAATATACTGTTCATACTGTTCAAAGGTTCTTAAGGTAAGTATACTGAAGTGGTGAGTGGTCAAACAAGAGATGGTGCTGAGGTCCAGCCCCGGTGGATCCAGGGAGATTCGAAGCGTGGATGGTGTAGGCGAAGAAAACTTATTTGTTTATTAATATAAGATTAGATTAGGAAGAAATAGTGTAGTAGGAAAATTAAGTGGAGAAAAGAGCCTGAATAACTTGGTTTACATGGAAAGCCAATAAAGTTCCAGACAAGGAGCTTGCACCATCTATGTTAGGCCACGGGTGTCCGTTTGAATATCAGAGAGTGCCCCGCCTTGGGCTCTCTCTCTTACAGATCTTAGAAGCCAGGACAAGTAAGTAGACGTGGNACCATCTATGTTAGGCCACGGGCGTCCGTTTGAATATCAGAGAGTGCCCCGCCTTGGGCTCTCTCTCTTACAGATCTTAGAAGCCAGGACAAGTAAGTAGACGTGGTGAGCCTCCATGCCCCAGATGGGAATTCAGCTTGAAATTAGAGTAAAGAGGAGACACGGGGGAATCCAGTCCAGCAACTGGCCCCAGCCTCTATTGTCTAGAAAGGCCTTTTATACCTTTTTGATTGTACATAGAGATCAATGGATAATACAAAATTATGCAGTGTTAGCAGTCCAGACTCTTATCAAAACCAGGCTTTTATCTCTGCATATCTAGTTGTATACACAAATCTTAGGTAATTTACATCATCTTCTGGCCAAAAGGGCCAATTAACATTTTACAGCCTTTTTTCTGATAAGGGTTTGTCAACCAGAAGACTTATTTGTGTTGATCTTCCCAAAGTCTGGTGCCACTCTCAGAAAGCACTAAATAAAGTTACATTCTTACATAGCAAGGACACAAGAGGAGTGCAGTGATATATAACCAAAAAAAGTAATTAACTCAAAAGTCTAGTGTTGCTAACATCAAAACCACTATACATCTTTTTCCATATCTCGTTTACATTGATTAACATCCTCCCAGGTGCCTAAAAGATAAAGAATATGGAGGCCTGGCAGCAATCATTGAGTCAACAGTGAAAATCTGTCACTGATATGATTTTTAGCTCTTTAGAAAAGGTTCTGTATCTTTAAGATGCTTTTAAGCTTTGCGCCTCTGGCGGTTGGGGGGGCTGTAAGCAATTCACAAGCTGTAAGAGGTCGGGGGAACCTGTTAGGCAAGGTAGAATTTTCAGAGGGAGTTTAACTGAAACATCCCTTTCAAATGCAGAAGACTAAAGCCCTGACTTGACTTTTTTCAGAGAATATCAAAAGAGCAGAGTACAAACAGCTGGCAGATTTTTGGTTTTGGGGTACATGCTCAGGAAATTCCAGGGGAAACCCCTGAAGCCTAATCACGTCCTTACATTTTGTCAGGCTTCCTTCATAATGACCTTGTCATGGGCGGGATTCCTCACGCTGGCTCCCGGCAAGATGGCAAGAGTGAACATCAACATTTTGAGAATCAGCAAACTAAAATGGACTGGAATGGGTGAATTTAACCCATATGACCATTATAACAACTACTGTGAGCAAGAATCCCTTAGAAGAATAGTAGTAGCTAACATAGGCAACAAAAGAGTCCAAAATGCAGTACTTGAATGCAGTCTCAAAAATGACAGAACAATCTCTGTTCATTTCCAATGCAAATCATTCAATATCATGGTAATCAAAGTCTATGCCCCGACCAGTAATGCTGGAGAAGCTGAAGTTGAATGGTTCTATGAAGACCTACAAGACCTTCTAGAACTGTGACCAAAAAAGATGTCTGTTTCATTACAGGGGACTGGAATGCAAAAGTACAAAGTCAAGAAACACCTGGAGTAACAGACAGATTTGGCCTTGGAGTACAGAATGAAGAAGGACAAAGGCTAATAGAGTTTTGCCAAGAGAATGTACTGATCATAGCAAACACCCTCTTCCAACGACACAAGAAAATAGTCTAAACATGGACATCACTAGAGGGTCAATACTGAAATCAGCTTGATTATATTCTCTGTAGCCAAAGATGGAGAAGCTCTATATAGTCAACAAAAACAAGACCAGGAGCTTGCTGTGGCTCAGATCATGAAATCCTTATTGCCAAATTCAGACTTAAATTGAAAAAAGTAGGGAAAACCTTTAGACCATTCAAGTATGACCCAAATCAAATCACTTAAGATTATACAGTGGAAGTGACAAATGGATTTAAGGGATTATATCTGATAGACAGAGTGCCTGAAGAACTATATACAGAGGTTAATACCATTGTACAGGAGGCAGTGATCAATATGATCCTCAAGAAAAAGGAAACCAAAAGGGCAAAATGGTTGTCTGAAGAAGCTTTACAAATATGTGAGGAAAAAAAGGGATAGTAAAGGCTTGAAGAAGGTAGGGAAAACTGCTAGGCCATTCAGTTATGACCTAAATCAAATCCCTTATGATTATACAGTGGAAGTGAGAAATAGATTTAAGGGCCTAGATCTGATAAATAGAGTGCCTGATGAACTGTGAAATGAGGTGCATGACATTGTACAGAAGACAGGAATCAAGAACATCCCCATGGAAAAGAAATGCAAAAAAGCAAAATGGCTGTCTGGGGAGGCCTTACAAATAGCTGTGAAAAGAAGAGAAGCGAAAAACAAAGAAGAAAAGGAAAGATATAACCATCTGAATGCAGAGTTCCAAAGAATAGCAAGAAGAGATAAGAAAGCCTTCTTCAGCGATCAATGCAAAGAAATAGAGGAAAACAACAGAATGGGAAAGACTAGAGATCTCTTCAAGAAAATCAGAGCTACCAAGGGAACATTTCATGGAAAGATGGGCTCGACAAAGGACAGAAATAGTCTGGACGTAACAGAAGCAGAAGATATTAAGAAGAGGTGGCAAGAATACACGGAAAACCTGTACAAAAAAGATCTTCATGACCCGGATAGTCATGATGGTGTGATCACTCATCTAGAGTGAGACATCTTGTAATGTGAAGTCAAGTGGGCCTTAGAAAGCATCACTACGAAGAAAACTAGTGGAGGTGATGGAATTCCAGTTGAGCTGTTTCAAATCCTGAAAGATGATGCTGTGAAAGTGCTGCACTCAATATGCCAGCAGATTTGGAAAACTCAGCAGTGGCCACACGACTGGAAAAGGTCAGTTTTCATTCCAGTCTCTAAGAAAGGCAATGGAAAAGAATGCTCAAACTACCGCACAATTGCACTCATCTCACATGCTAGTAAAGTAATGCTCAAAATTCTCCAAGCCAGGCTTCAGCAGTACGTGAATAGTGAACTTCCAGATGTTCAAGCTGGTTTTGGAAAAGGCAGAGGAACCAGATAACAAATTTCCAACATCCACTGGGTCATTGAAAAAGCAAGAGAGTTCCAGAAAAACATCTATTTCTGCTTTATTGACTATGCCAAAGCCTTTGATTGTGTGGATCACAAGAAACTGTGGAAAAATCTGAAAGAGATGGGAATACCAGACCACCTGACCTGCCTCTTGAGCAATCTGTATGCAGGTCAGGAAGCAACAGTTAGAACTGGACATGGAACAACAGACTGGTTCCAAATAGGAAAAGGAGTACATCAATATTGTCACCCTGCTTATTAACTTATATGCAGAGTACATCATGAGAAATGCTCGACTGGAAGAAACACAAGCTGGGATCAAGATTGCCGGGAGAAATATCAATAACCTCAGAAATACAGATGACATCACCCTTATGGCAGAAAGTGAAGAGGAACTAAAAAGCCTCTTGATGAAAGTGAAAGAGGAGAGTGAAAAAGTTGGCTTAAAGCTCAACATTCAGAAAACGAAGATCATGGCATCTGGTCCCATCACTCCGTGGAAAATAGATGGGGAAACAGAGTCAGACTTTATTTTTTGGGGGCTCCAAAATCACTGCAGATCATGACTGCAGCCATGAAATTAAAAGACGCTTACTCCTTGGAAGAAAATTTATGACCAACCTAGATAGCATATTCAAAAGCAGAGACATTACTTTGCCGACTAAGGTCCATCTAGTCAAGGCTATGGTTTTTCCCTTAGTCATGCATGGATGTGAGAGTTGGACTATGAAGAAGGCTGGGCGGCAAAGAATTGATGCTTTTGAACTGTGGTGTTGGAGAAGACTGTTGAGAATCCCTTGGACTGCAAGGATATCCAACCAGTCCATTCTGAGAGAGATCAGCCTTGGGATTTCTTTGGAAGGAATGATGCTAAAGCTGAAACTCCAGTACTTTGGCCACTTCATTGAAGGGTTGACTCTTTGGAAAAGACTCTAATGCTGGGAGGACTGGGGACAGAAGAAGAAGCGGATGACAGAGGATGAAATGGCTGGATGGCATCACTGACTCAATGAACATGAGTCTGAGTGAACTCCAGGAGTTGCTGATGGACAGGGAGGCCTGGCGTGCTGCGATCATGGGGTCCCAAAGATTTGGACACGACTGAGCAACTGAACTAAACTGAACTGAAAGTCAAAGAAGAAAATGAAATATATACCCATTTGAATGCAGAGTTCCAAAGAAAATCAAGGAGAGATAAGAAAGGTTTCCTCATTGATCAGTACAAAGAACTAGAGGGAAACAATAGAATGGGAAAGACTAGAGACCTCTTCAAGAAAATTAGAGATACCAAAGGAATATTTCATGCAAAAATGGGCTCAATAAAGGCCTGGAATGGTATTAAACTGAGAGAAGCAAAGATATTAAGTAAAGGTGGCAGGAATGCACAGAAAAGCTATACAAAGAAGCTCTTCATGACCCAGATAATCACGATGGTATGATCACTCACTTAGAACCAGACATCCTGGAATGCAAAGTCAAGTTGGCCTTAGGAAGCATCATTATTAACAAAGCTAGTCAAGGTGATGGAATTCATGTTGAACTATTTAAAATCCTAAAAGATAATGCTGTGAAAATGCTGCACTCAATATACCAGCAAATTTGGAAAACTCAGCTGTGTCCACAGGACTGGACAAAGTCAGTTTTCATTCGAATCCCAAAGAAAGGTAATACCGAAGAATGCTCAGACTACCGCACAATTGCACTCATATCATATACTAGTAAATTAACACTCAAAATTCTCCATGCCAGGCTTCAACAGTATGTGAATGGTGAACTTCCAGGTATTGAAGCTGGATTTAGAAAAGGCAGAGGAACCAGAGATCAAATTGACAACATCTGCTGAATCATGGAACAAGCAAGAGAGTTCCAGAAAAACATCTATTTCTGCTTTATTGACTATGCCAAAGCCTTTGACTCTGTGGATCACAACAAACTGTACAAAATTCTTAAAGAGTTGGGAATACCAGACCATCTGAACTGCGTCTTGAGAAATCTATATGCAGGTCATGAAGCAACAGTTAAAACTGGACATGGAACAACAGACTGGTTTCAATTCTGGAAATGAGTGCATCAAAGCTGTATATTGTCACCCTGCTTATTAAACTTCTATGCAGAATGCATCATCAAAAAAGCTGGGCTGAAAAAAGCACAAGTTGGGATCAAGATTGCTAGGAGAAATATCAACAACCTCAGATATGAAGATGACACTACCCTTGTGGCAGAAAGTTAAGAAGTACTAAAGAGCCTCTTGATGAAAATGAAAAAGAGTGAACAAGATGGTTTACATTAACATTCAGAAAACTAAGATCATGGCATCTGGTCCCATCATTTCATGGCAAATAGATGGGGACACAATGGAAACAGTGACAGATTTTATTGTTTTGGGTTCCAAAATCACTGCAGATGGTGACTGCAGCCCTGAAATTAAATGACACTTGCTCCTTGGCAGAAAATCTATGACCAACCTAGAGAGTGTATTAAAAAGCAAGACATAACTTTGTCAACAAAGGTCTGTCTAGTCAAGGTTATGGTGTTTCCAGCAGTCATGTATGGAGGTGAGAGTTGGACTTTAAAGAAAGCTGAGCATCGAGTAATTGATGCTTTTGAACTGTGGTGTGGAGAAAACTCTTGAGAGTCCCTTGGACTGTAAGGAGATCCAACTAGTCCATCATAAAGGAAATCAATTCTGAATATTAATTTGAAGAATGGATGCTAAAGTTGAAACTCCAATACTTTGTCCACCTGATGCAAAAACTGACTCATTTGAAAAGACCCTAATACTGGTTAAGGTTGAAGGCGGGAGAAGTGGACGACAGAGGATGAGATGGTTGGGTGGCATCACCGACTCAATGGGCATGAGTTTGAGTAAACTCTGGGAGTTGGTGATGGACAGGGAAGCCTAGCTTGCTGCAGTCCATGGGGTCACAAAGTCAGACATGACTGAGCAACTGAACTGAACTGATCTGAATATGTATATAGACAACTATGTGTTTTTAGAGTTTGCATGATAGAAAAATTGAAAATTTGTCCAAATTATTAAATTGATTCCTTGAATTTTGAGATAAAATATACTTTCCTGTGGTTTGTATTAATATTAAGGACACCAAAAGAATTTTTATATGAATACAACTGTGTTAATCTTTGTGTAGGTTTTACAATAAGAGTAATATCTCTAAGGGATACCTGAACTTTGCTCATTAAATTTCACTATCTTGAACAACTGTTTTAATTATTTGACTTTTAGTTACATCATGTTTCCATAGAAATTATATTATTTTATTTTGATTACATAGAAATTACTGAAGAAAACAAAACAGTATCTTGTAGAGAAATTGAGTNGCTGAAACTGCAGTACTTTGGCCACCTCATGTGAAGAACTGACTCATTGGAAAAGACTCTGATGCTGGGAGGGATTTGGGGCAGGATGAAAAGGGAATGACAGAGGATGAGATGCCTGGATGGCATCACCAACTCGATGGATATGAGTTTGTGTGAACTCCGGGAGTTGGTGATGGACAGGGAAGCCTAGTTTGCTGCAATTCATGGGGTCACAAAGAGTCTGACACAACTGAGTGACTGAACTGAACCTAACTGAATATTCCACCGTGTGTATGTACCACAGCTTCTTCATCCATTCATCTGTCGATGGACATCTAGGTTGCTTCCACGTTCTAGCTATTGTAAAAGTGCTGCAATGAACAATGAGATACATGTGTCTTTTGCAATTTTGGATTCCTCAGGGTATATCTGAGGAGTGGGATTGCTGGGTCATGCAGTGGTTTTATTTCTAGCAAACAAAATTCCCTCATCACCACACACTCTCCAGCGTTTATTGTTTGTGGACATTTTGATGATGGCCATTCTGACTGGTGTGAGCTGATATATCTCATGGTAGTTTTGATTTGCATTTCTCTAATAATGAGTGATATTGGGTATCTTTTCATGTTCTTGTTATCCATCTGTATGTCTTCTTTGGAGAAATGTCTGTTTAGGTCTTTTTCTCACTTTTTGATTGGGTTGTTTGTTTTTCTGGTATTGAGTAGTCTGAGCTGTTTGTATATTTTGGAAGTTAATCCTTTGTCAGTTGTTTCATTTGAATTATTTCCTTCCTTTTCTGAGGGTCGTCTTTTCACTTTGCTTTTAGTTTCCTTTGCTGTACAAAAGCTTTTAAGTTTAATCAGGTCCCTATTGCTTACTTTTGTTTTTATTTCTATTACTCTATGAGGTGGGTCATAAAGGATCTTGCTTTGATTTATGTTATCAAGTGTTCTGCATAAGTTTTCATTTAAGAGATTTACAATTTCTGGCTTTATATTTAGGTATTTAATTCATTTTGAATTTATCTTTGTGTATAGCATTAGGAAATGTTCTAATTACATTCTTTAACATGAAGCTGTCCAATTTTCCCAGCACCATTATTGAAGAAGTTGTCTTTGCCTCATTATATATTCCTGTCTCCTTTGTCAAAATAAGATACCCATAGGTGCATGGGACTATTGCTAGGCTTTCTATCTTTTTCCACTAGTCTGTATTTCTCGTTCTATGCCATTACTAAACTATCTTGATGACTGTAGCTTTGCAGTATAATTTGAAGTCATATACATGGTTGACTCTTCCAGTTCCATTCTTCTCTCTGAAGACTGCTTTGGCTATTTGGGGTCTTTTTTGGATCCACATAAATTGTGAAATTTTTTGATTTAGTTCTGTGAAAAATGCCATTGGTAATTTGAGAGTGACCACATTGAAACTGTAGATTGCATTTGGTAGTATAGATATTTTCACAATATTGATTATTCCTATCTAGGAAGATGGAATATCTTTCTATTTATGTCAGTTCAGTCCCTCAGTCATGTCCGACTGTTTGTGACCCCATGGACTGTAGTATGACAGGATTCTCTGTCCACTACCAACTCCCAAAATTTACTCAAACTCATGTCCATCGAGTCAGTGATGCCATCAAACCATCTGATCCTCTGTCTTCCCTTTCTCCTGCTGAATTCAGTCTTTCCCAGTGTAACAGTCTTTTCCAATGAGTCAGTTCTTTAGATCAGGTGGCCAGAGTATTGGAGTTTCAGCTTCATAATCAGTCCTTCCAGTGAATATTCAGGATTGGTTTCTTCTACGATTGACTAGTTGGATCACCTTGCAGTCTAAAGGACTTTCAAGAGTCTTCTCCAACACCACAATTTAAAAGCATCAATACTAAGGGCTCAGCATTCTTTATTGTCCAAACCTCATATTTATACATGACTACTGGAAAAAACAGCTTTGACTAGATGGACCTTTGTTGGTAATGTCCTTGCTTTTTAATATGCTGTCTAGGTTGGTCACAGGTTTTCTTCCAAGAAGTAAGTGTTTTTTTTTTGTTTTGTTTTGTTTTGTTTTTCGTTTTGTTTTGTTTTGTTTTTTTAATAATTTCATGGAGTAGCCACCATCTACAGTGATTTTGGAGCCCTCCAAATAAAGTCTGTCACTCTTTCCAAAGCTTCCCTATCTGTTTGCCCTGAAGTAATGGGACCAGATGCCATGATTTTAGTTTTCTGAATGTTGAGTTGTAAGCCAACTTTTTCACTCTCCTCTTTCACTTTCATCAGAGGCTTTTAGTTTGTTTGTTTGTTTGTTTTTTCCACTTTCTGCCATAAGAGTGTCATCTACATAACTGAGATTATTGACATTTCTCCAAGCAATCTTGATTACAGCTTGTGCTTCATCCACCCTGGCAATTCACTTGATCTACTCTGCTATATGTTAAATAAGCAGGGAGACAATATGCAACATTTATGTATGCCTTTCCTGATTTGGAACCAGTCTGTTGTTACATGTCCAGTTCTAACTATTGCTTCCTCACCTGCATACAGAGTTCTCAGGAGGCAGGTCAGGTTGTCTGGTATTCCATCTCTTGAAGAATTTTCCACAGTTTGTTATGATACACACAGTCACAGGGTTTGGTGTAGTCAATAAAGCAGAAGTAGATTTTTTACTGGAACTCTCTTGCTTTTTTGATGATCCAACAGATGTTGGCAATTTGATCTCTGGTTCCTCTGCCTTTTCTAAATCTAGCTTCAACTTCAGGAAACACTCGTTCATGCACGTTGAAGCCTGGCTTGGGGAATTTTGAGTATTAGTTTGCTAGTGTGTGAGAAAAGTCCAATTGTGCAGTAGTTTGAACATTCTTTGGCATTGCCATTTTGGGGATTGGAATGAAAACTTACCTTTTCAGGTCCTGTGGCCACTGCTGAGTTTTACAAATTTGCTGGCATATTCAGTGCATCATATTTTAGGATTTTAAATAGCTCAACTAGAATTCCCCTAGCTTTGTTCTTACAGATGCTTCCTAAGGGTCACTTGACTTTGCATTCTAAGATGTCTTGATCAGATGAGTGATCACAACATCTTAGTTATCTGGGTCATATCGATCTTTTCTGTATACTTCTTCTGTGTATTCTTGCCACATCTTCTTAAAATTTTCTGCTTAGGTCCATACAATTTCTGTCCTTTATTGTGCCTATCTTTGCATGAAATGTTCCATGCTGTCTCTAATTTTTTTCAAGAGATATTTAGTTTTGCCCTTTCTATTGTTTTCTTCTATTTCTTTGCATTGATTGATGAGGAAGTCTTTCTTATCTCTCCTTGCTATTCTTTGGAACTCTGCATTCATATGGGTAAATCTTTCCTTTTCTTATTGACCTTTAGCTTCTCTCCTTTTCTCAGCTATTTGTAAGAACCTGTCAGACATCCAGTTTGCCTTTTTGTAAATCTTTCTTGGGGATCGTCTTTATCACTGTCTCCTGTACAATGTTATGAAATTCTGTAATATTTCTTCAGGAACTCTGTCTATCAGATCTAGTCCCTTGAATCTATTTGTCATTTCCACTGTATAATCGTAAAGGATTTAATTTAGGTCATACCTCAGTGGTCTAGTGGTTCTCCCTACTTTCTTCAATTTAAGTCTGAGTTTGGCAATAAGGAGTTTATGATCTGAGTCACAGTCATCTCCTAGTCTTTTTTTTTTTTTTGCTGACTGTATAGAGCTTCTCCATCTTTGGCTGTAAAGAATATAATAAATCCGATTTTGGTATTGACCATATATTGATGTCCATGGGTGGAGTATTATCTTGTGTTATTGGAGGAGGATATTTGTTACAACAAGTGCATTCTCCTCACAATAAACTGGAAATTTCTGAAAGAGATGGGAATACCAGGCCACCTGACCTGCTTCTTGAGAAATCTGTATGCAGGTTAGGAAGCAACAGTTAGAACAGGACTTGGAACAACAACAGGACTTGGTTCCAAATAGGAAAAGGAATACGTCAAAGCTATATAATGTCACCCTGATTATTTACCTTATAGGCAGAGTACATCATGAGAAACCCTGGGCTAGAAGAAGCACAAGCTGTAATAAAGATTGCTGGGAGAAATATCAATAACCTCAGATATGAAGATTACACCACTCTTGTGGCAGAAAGCAAAGAACTAAAAAGCCTCTGGATGAAAGTGAAAGAGGAGAGTGAAAAAGTTAACTTAAAGTTCAACATTCAGAAAACGAAAATCATACATCTAGGCCCACGCTTCATGGTGAATAGATAGTGAAACAGTAGAAACAGTGGCAGACTTTATTTTTTGGGGGGGCTCCAAAATCACTGCAGTTGGTGACTACAGCCATGAAATTAAAAGAAGCTTACTCCTTGGAAGGAAGGTTATGACCAACCTAGACAACATATTAAAAAGCAGAGACATTACTTTCCCAACATAGGTTTGTCTAGTTAAGACTATGGTTTTTCCAGTAGTCATGTATGAATGTGAGATTTGGACTATAAAGAAAGTGCAATGCCACAGAATTGATGCTTTTGAACTGTGGTGTTGAAGAAGACTCTTGAGAGTCTTTGGACTGCAAGAAGATCTAACCAGTCCATCCTAAAGGACATAAGTCTTGACTATTCATTGGAAGGGTTGATGTTGAAGCTGAAACTCCAATATTTTGGCCACCTGATGAAAAGAGCTGACTCATTTGAAAAGATCCTAATGCTGGGAAAGATTGAAGGTGGGAGAAGAAGGGGATGACAGATGATTAGATGGTTGGATGGCATCACCAACTCAAAGGACATGACTTTGAGTAAATTCCGGGAGTTGGTGATGGAAAGGGAAGCCTGGAGTGCTGCAGTCCATGGGGTCGCAAGGAGTCGGACATGACTGAGCGACTGAATTGAATTGTGCATTCTCCTGGAAAAACTTTATTAGCCTTTGACTTGCTTCTTTTTGTTCTCCAATGCCAAGGTTGCATGTTACTCCAGGTATCTCTTGACTTCCTTCCTTTGCCTTCCCGTCCCCTATAATGAAAAGGACATCTTTTGGGGGTTTTAGTTCTAGAAGGTCTTGTAGGTCTCCCTAGAAGTGTTCAACTTCAGCTTCTTCAGCATTACTTTTGGTGCATAGACTTGGATTACTGTGATATTGAATATTTTGCCTTTGGAAATGAACAGAGATTATTCTGTTGTATTTGAGTTTGCATCCAAGTACTGCATTTGGACTGTTGTTTATCATGATGGCTACTCCATTTCTTCTAAGGGATTCTTGCCCATAGTAGTATATATGAACATCATCTGATTTAAATTCACCCATTCCAGTCCATTTTATTTCATTGATTGCTAAAACGCTAGTGTTCACTCTTGCCATCTCCTATTTGCCCACTTTCAATTTCCTTTGATTCATGGACCTAACATTCAGGCTCCTATGTAATATTTCTCTTTACAGCATTGGACTTTACTTGCATAATCAGTCACATCCATACCTGGGTTTGTTTTTGCTTTGGCTCCCTCTCTTCATTCTTTCTGTATTTATTTTTTCATTGATCTCCCATAGCATATTGGGCACCTACGGACCTGAGGAATTCATCTTTCAGTGTACTATCTTTTCACTTTTTCATACTATCCATGGGGTTCTCAAGGTAAGAATTCTGAAATGGTTTGCCTTTCCCTTCTCCAGTGGACCACGTTTTGTTAGAACTCTTCACAGTGACTTGTCCATCTTGAGTGGGCCTACACAGCATGGCTCATAGTTTCGTTGAGTTAGACAAGGCTGTGCTCCATGTTGTCAGTTTGGTTAGTTATTGTGACTGTTGTTTTCATTCTGTCTGCCTTCTGATGGATGAAGATTAGAGGCTTATGGAAGCTTCCTGATGGGAGAGACTGATTGAGGGAAAACTGGATCTTGTTTTGATGGGTGGAACATGTTTGGTAAATCTTTAATTCATTTTTCTCTTGATGGGCAGTGCTGTGTTCCCTCTGTGTTTTTTGACCTGAGATCAAACTATGGTGGATATAATGAAGATAATGGTCATCTCCTTCAAAAATCCCATGCATGCACCGCGGCACTCAGTGTCCCTGACACTGCATAGGGAATCATTGACCCATGCCTCCACTGGAGACTTTTGGACCCTCATGGGAAATTCTGGGTTAGCCTCCTGTAGAGTCAATACTCCTTTCTCCTGGGTCCTGTGGACAAAATGTTCTGTTTGTGATCTCCAAGTATCTGTTTCCCCAGTCCTGTGTAAGTTCTGACAGCTCTATGGTGGGTTAATGGTGACCTCCTCCAAGAGGGCTTATGTCATACCCAGGTCTGCTGCACTCAGAGCCCCTGCCCCTGCGGTAGGCCACTGCTGACCTGAATCTTCTTTCATCACTGTCTTATAATTTTCTCTGTACAGTTCTTCTCTCTCCTTAGGTAAGTTTATTCCTAGATATTTTATTGTTTTTGTTATAATGGTGAGTGGGATTGATTACTTAATTTCTGTTTTTGATTTTTCATTGTTAGTATACAGAAATGCAAGTGATTTCTGTGTATTGATTCTTTATCCTGCAACTAGGCTAAATTCACAGATCAGCACTAACAATTTTCTGATACTGTCTTTAGGGTTTTCTATGTACAATATCATGTCATCTTCAAACAGTGAGAGCTTTGCTTCTTCTTTTCTGATTTCTTTTTCTTCTCTGACTGTGATAGCTAATTCAGTTCAGTTCATTTCAGTTCATTTGCTCAGTCATGTTTGACTCTTTGCGACCCCATGAACCGCAGCACACCAGGCCTCCCTGTCCATCACCAACACCTGGAGGCTACTCAAACTCATATCCATTGAGTCGATGATGCCATCCAGCCATCTCATTCTCCGTCGTCCTCTTCTCCTCCTGCCCCCAATCCCTACCAGCATCAGAGTCTTTTCCAATGAGTCAACTCTTCGCATGAGGTGGCCAAAGTATTGGAGTTTCAGCTTTAACATCAGTCCTTCCAATGAACACCTAGGACTGATTTCCTTTAGAATGGACTGGTTGGATCGCCTTGCAGTCCAAGGGACTCTCAAGAGTCTTCTCCAGCTCCACAGTTCAAATGCATCAATTCTTTGGTGCTCAGTTTTCTTCATAGTCCAACTCTCATATCCATACATGATCACTGGAAAAACCATAGCCGTGAGTAGACGGACCTTTGTTGGCAAATAATGTCTCTGCTTTTTAATATGTTATCTAGGTTGGTCATAACTTTCCTTCCAAGGGATAAGTGTATTTTAATTTCATGGCTGCAGTCATCATCTGCAATGATTTTGGAGCCCATAAAAATACAGTCTGACACTGTTTCCATTGTTTCCCCATCTAATTCCTATGAAGTGATGAGACCA
>SJYQ01020648.1:0-50757 GCA_006410935.1 Redunca redunca
CACACACACAATACACACACCACACATACATACCACACACACCACACAGACCACACAAACACACCATACACACCACACACACACCACACACACCACACACTACACACACACACCATACCACACAGAGACCACACACATACCATACCACACACATGCACACCACACACACACCGCACACCACACGCCCACCACACACCACACACACACACACACACCACACTTCACACACAGACAAACACCCACCCACCACACACACACCCACCACACACACACACACGGGCCACCAGCTGTGACTCCTCAGGTGCCAAGAGCTTGGGAAGTCCTCTCGGCACAGTTGCCCGAAGTTCAGAAAGGGAAGGAAGTGGGTAACCTGAGGCTGTGGCTTACAGACTGAGCCCCTCCTGGGAAATGCTGAGCAGCTGAGACTTGGGCCGGGAAGCCTCTTCCCGGTGGGCGTCCTGGAGGAGCCCCGCCGGGGTGGGGCTGGCCCGCGGCGCTGGGCGCGTCCGCAGCGGAGCTTCGCCCCGGCCGCCCGCCCTCGGCCCTGTGCTGCCATCAGGGGCTTTCTGCCAGGCTTCTTTGAGCTCCCGGATTTTCTCTCCAGTTTCCGATCTCTGGCAACCCTTCTGCGGAGTACCTCTCTGCAATTTCAACAACTGTAGGTTGCATTGTCAGTCACCCTGTAGGATCATTTTTAAATCTACCACCCTGCTTCTCCCTTTTTACTGAAGCCTTTGTGTCTTCATAGTTTCATAGTCGTTTGACATCGGCATTGCCCTTTGCAGAACCTGAGAGTCTGTTCATTGCTGTTTCTGCTGGTTCTTTCCAACCAGCCCACCAGGGGTTTCCCTGGGCTTGGGGGCGTTTTGAGCTCATCTCCAGGTGGGCTCATGCTCTTGGAACTCCCGTGGGCCTTGCCGGGCCACTTCTTCCCAGGCGGTGTGTGTTTGTGGCTGTGGAGCTGGGGCTCTTCGCCCTGGAGCGTCCAGGTGAGGGGACACGCACCCCTCAGCCCTGCGGGCTCGTCTCCTCCTCGCTCCTCCCGTGGGGGCCCTTGCGTCCTCTAGAGTAGTGTCGTGTTAGAAGGAGGTGTGTTTCTGCGCTGGCTTCTTAGTGTTCCTGTGAATGGAAAGCTGCGCTGAAGCGCGCGTGGGGACCTTTACCTGGGTCTGCTCACCTCCGGAGCTTCTGCGGCCATGGCCCTGCCCTGCTGGCCCTGTCCCGGCTGCCCAGCCGGCTCAGCCTCCCCACGGACAGCCTATGCTCACCGGCCACCTTCTCAGCTTCAGGGACACTCTTCTCTCCGAGATCTTCGTGCATTTGGGGGATGTGTGTAGAGATTTTTTACTGCATTTTGTCCAGTCTGCTAAAGCCTGAGACTTCAGCTTTAGCGCTCAGAGGTTAAAGCGTCTGCCTGGAATGCGGGAGACCTGGGTTCGATCCCTGGGTCAGGAAGATCCCCTGGAGAAGGAAATGGCACCCCACTCCAGGACTCTTGCCTGGAGAATCCCATGGAGGGAGGATCTTGGTGGGCTACAGTCCATGGGGTTGCAAAGAGTTGGACACGACTGAGCGACTTCACTTTCACTTTCTTTCACTTTATACATGGAGTGAACCACATCCTTCACGTTGGTGGATTTTACATTTTCTGACTTGCTTTTCAGAAGTTATTATTGCTGGTGTTTCGGCTTTTGTGTATGGCCTTGTAGAGTTTCCTCTCGCAGTCTCAGGGAGTGAGTTGCCTTTGATGTTATTGAATTTCTCCAGGATTGTAGGTGACTGTGGTGAGCACGAGCAGGAGGACAGCACCCGCGAGCCCTCATCCGCCCGGGGAGGGCCCCGCTTTTCCAGCGAGAACAGACCCTGCTGTGCAGGGCTGCTGGCTCCCTGGGGTCTGCTCTTTGCTGCCTGCCTGGCGAGGTGAAGGTTTAAAGCTGGATCCACCATAGCCTGTGCAGAGTGTTTGTGACCCAGGACTTGAGATGGTGTGAAGCCGTGATGAACCCGATCCCAGGGCAGGGTCCTGGAGGACAGCCCCCGGGGGAGGAGGGCGGCTCACGGGGCTGGGCGGGGATGAGCCCCTGGAGGTGAGGGCCCCCGTCCTCCAGGTGGGGGGCTCTGGCACCGGGGACAGGGAGGCCAAACAGTGTGTAGGGTGTGCAGCTGACATGGACCACCCTTTCCACAGTTTGGCCACGAACACCTGCTTTCGGCCCCAGGTTGGGGCTGTCCCTGGAAGCAGTGGTCTGGCACTTCCTCCCCACCTGTTTGCTCTTGGCCTTGGAGGTCTTGAGACGTGACCCCTGCTGACTCGGGAGGCCCCGGACCTGGGAAAGGGCCCCCCGTCACTCTCCACGCCCTGCTTTCTGGTCTCCTCTTGCTCTGCAGAGAGGAAGGCGTGTGAGGCCCGGGGCTTCTGCAGCGGGCTTCTTCTCAAGGCGCGACTGCGGGGCTCAGATGCCGGGGGCGCTGGCTGCCCCAAAGCCCGCAGGCCCTGCGTGGCTGCTGTGGGGCCCTGCCTGCCCTGTGCCTGGGCTGTGACCAGGACTCGTCACAGAGGTGCTGCACCCACTGCCTTCCCGCGGGGAGGCTCCCTGGTGTCTGTGCTGCCTCCCCAGGCCCCTCCTCTCCTGACTTCTCTGGAGGCCCTCCTTCCGCGATCCCAGGCTCCCTCCCTAGGTCGCAGCCTCAGAACTGTGTTCTCAGGAGGACTTGCTCAGCCATCCCCATCAGAGAATTGCTCAATTGCTTGGAGCTCTCGGGACCCTGCCTGTTGTCCCAGTACCTCTCTCCGCCGCCACCTCCCTCCAGGCCTGGCTTGTCCCCACCTGCCTGCCCAGGGTGGCTGGGTCAGAGGTCCAGGCTGGCTGCAGGCCAGCCCCCCTCTGCCACCACCACCAGGGGGGATCTGCCCCTGGGTGGGCCTGGGGTGAGAGCGTGGAGCAGGACCGCCAGGTGCCGTGGGCCGCGCCTCGCCCTAGATGGACGGAGGGCAGGCCTGCCTCCTGGGCTCGGGTGTGCCTGGCTGACTCAAGCCCGGGCTGGTGAGCCCGACCTCTAAGGCTGCTCCGAGGTGGTTACGAAGCCTGTGGTGTCAGGCGTGCCAGGATCTGTTCTCCAGGGAGGAAGGGGACGGTCGCCTGGCCCACGTCCTGGCCCGGGGGTGGGGCAGGGCTCACCCAGGAAGCGGAGGGCCACGCCCCGGGAGGCGGCCGTGCCCGGGCACTTGCTCCCAGAACGGGCTCGGCGAGGCCGGCTTCACTCCTCACGTGGACGTGCTGTCTTCTGACCGGTCATGAGGCTCAATTAACTCATGTCTCTCTCTCTTTTCTTTCAGTCCGCAACTGTGTCCGATGGTGGTAAGTCACAATTTCTAATGTTTATTTTTTATTATTTTTAACGAAGTTTCAAATGTGGAGTGCATTTGCTGTTGACTCACTCTAACGTTGTCTCTCGGCGTTTCCGCCTCTGGGGGTGGGGGGTGGTTCACTGGGGCCCGCTGGGGGGCAGTCACCCCCGGGCCACGACCGTGTTTGGGAAGCCGTCTGTTGAGGATGCGCTGCCGTGGCAGCGTCTGGGCTCGTCCCCACGCATCCCGTGGGGGCAAGTAAAGACCTGCCACCCGCGTGGTGGAGCGGCTTGTAGACCAGCGAGCCAGGCTTCCGAGCGCTCCCCGGACTGGGCCAGCTCTGGAAGTTCGGCGAGACGCCCAGTGGCTGAATTTCCGTTTCTTAGGAAAAGTTCAGTAGATGATTGGAGCCTGTGGCACAGAGGGGAGAGAGCCTTCTTTCCTCCTTTAAGTGGTTCCGTTCAGGGCATTCTCTTACTAGGACTGGCCTGAAAGGAGATGGCCAGCGACTTCCTGTCTCACTTAAGTCATTCCTCTGATGTAACCTGTATCCCTTCTGCTCAGTGAGTTTTAAAAAACTCTCCAGACTGACTGGGAGGGTTTCTCCCGAAAGGTCCTTGTTACTTACAACACTTGTAAAAGTGCTTATGCTCACAGGTTTGTTTATTTTTACGTGTTTTTAACGACTCTATTCTGTCTATTGAGAGTTGAATCTTACAGTTTGTTAAAATGTAAAACATATCAGCATTTTATTTTCATTTATATGCTAACTTTGGGGGCCAAGAAGTGCCAGAGCTGGGGAGTCCGGGGGTCAGGTTTACCCTCTTTATTGTGAGCTGAAGAGAAACCAGGTTTTCTGGGTTTCTGTTGTCCAACAACTGCTGACTTCAGTCCTGGGCCTTAGAAAGGGTGGCTGGTGGGGGGAAGGCGGGGGGCGCAGAGTCACCGGGAAGTGCCTCCGGTCACCCTCTGCCCGTCCGGGTCCGTCCAGCCGTGGGAAGCACGGGAAACGCGCTGACCCCTGACGCTGGGACCAGATGGGCCCTGAAGGTTGTGTTCGTAGATTTATTTTTCCAGCAAAAGGAATTGTGCTAACCTGCCTTATGTGCGCTGATAATCTTGTCATTTGATCACTTAAGCTAGGAGTGGGGAAACCGTCCTTAATGAAAGGAAGTGGGAGGTAGCCAAGCCCAGGGCACCGGTGAGTGCTTCCACGGTGTGCCGTTCACGGTAGGCTTTCTCTTGTGCGCTCAGGTCGCTTTCCTGGTGGAAGGCATTCATTTCGGCAGAAAATTTATTCATTTGAGAAGTTTGTTCAATATGTTCAGTTTAACCATACATGTTAAGCTTTAGTCATCTGTAAATTTTCTTCTGTCAGCAGTAGACACCAGAACCCTGTGGCGTTTTATTATTTACTGCATTTTACAATGTCTGGAAATCTAAACTGGCTCCGTGGAAGCCCCAGACTCACGGCCCCATGTGCTCTGTAAGGAAGTGGGGTCCCGGCTGGTGGCGGTAGCCCCCGCCCTGGGGTCGCCCCTCCCCACCGTCATCCTCCCCATAACTCAGGCCCGGTGCCGCGCGGGACGGCCCCGCTCCGTGAGCCCCTCTGTGGAGAGCAGGGCCGGGCAAGGCCGCTGTTCCATGAGCACGCCTTCAGGTTCAGGGCCGGCAGATGACAGTCAAGTGTATGTGTTCTGATGAGTTTTCCCCACTTTTATTATTTCCCACCTTTAGTTTCTGTTTTGATCATAAATAAGGAGGAAAAGTGATCTCATCTATTTCACACGTTCATCCTAGGAGGTATGTGTTATTAAGTATGTTCTGCCATCTTTACAAGGAAAAGCAGCTGGACAGAAGGAGGATCCCACAGACACCGAGTTAAGAGGCAGGGGTCAGGCTCTGGGCTCTCCCCCTCTCACCCGAGCGTCCCAGCCCCACCCGGGACCCTTCACTTCCCGACACCTGCTTCCTGGGGTCGCCTTCCCCTGTGTGGTCGGTGGCTGGTGAGAGGATCCAGGCGGGAGCTGGGGACGTGTCTCCACGCAGAGACGTCTCGCGTTCGTGCCGAGCAGGAGATTCCGGCTCTGGGGCCTGGTGCTCCAGGAGCACACGGTTACCGTGGGAAACGTGTCCTGCCCTGACTCAGGAGCCGGCTTTGGGGAGCGGCCTTTTCACAGGCAGGGACGGCCCCCACCTAGTCATCCTGTCTGGTGTGAGTGACTAAGAAGTCAACACTTAATGTTTTGTGTTCAGCTAACCTTGTCGGTGAGATCATTGGGCTTACTTACCTGTTGGGCTCATTTCACACATTATATTTTTACTGTGTCTGTTCTTGCCATATAGTTAGTTTCGTGGCTTTATTTTAAGGAGGTTGGGCAATGCTGTGTTTGCAGTCTCTTCAGCCTGAAGTGTGCCTTCACTTTCTCTGGAGGAGAGGGGCCCAAAGCCCGAGACCACCCTGTATGGAGGGTTAGAGGTCAGTCTCTGTGGAGGGCAAACCAGGAGCTGCGCTGAGTCAAGGAGGCAGATTCTGCCTCAAGATCAGGAAGAACATTCTAGCCCTTGAGCGCGGCTTAAAAATGCAAAGATCTGCCTTGTGGCAAATCGTCCAAACGTGGATTCACACTGCCGCCCCCAGCCTGGGACGGGCAGCCCAGGACCCCCAGCGCTGGGACCCCCAGTGGTGGGACCCCCAGCCTGGGACAGGCAGCGGTGGGACAGGCAGTGATGGGACGGCCAGCGCTGGGACAGGCAGCGGTGGGAGCTGAACAGGCAGAAGCTTGGGGGGAGGGGAGAAGCCTTCCCGTGTTGGGGGGAAGGAGCCCTGTAGCCCCTGGACCTGGGCTTTGGTGCAAGGCAGCAGCCTTGTAGCAGAAGTTCATTCTCCTGTTTCCTTTCTTTCTTTTCCTATTTTGCACTGAGCAGCTTTGCCAGGATGCCCCTCCCACCCTGCTCCCATGCCCTGGAAGGGCCGACTGTCCCTGCCGTCCTGGGACCTGCCCCTTGAGGCTGGGCAGTTGGTGGCTTGCGGGAGCTTTCGTGTGGCTGTGCCCATCTGCAGGCACGGGTCTGGCTGTAACCCTGGGGACGTGGCTCTGGCACCTGGGGGCACGTCTATACGGCGTGTCCTCTCCGGCTGCTGCAGACACGCCGGCCTGACCTTTCTGGCCTCCAAGTACACTGGTCCCAGGGTCTCCCCACCTTTCTCTGTCTCTGCCTCTGCAGCCTGGCGCCTCCCACTTCCTTCCCCGGTTCAGCCCACCTCGCTGCTGACCTGGGTGCAGGTCAGAGTCCTCCCCAGGACTCCTCTGGGCGCTCAGACACACAGGGGCCTCGCTGGCCTCGCATGGTGCCGTCTGCTGCCAGTGTCTTCCTGGCCGGGGGCAGCCCCCGCAGAGCTCTGTGCGGACCACCCAGCCCTCGCTTGAGGGCAGCCCAGGCTGCAGCCCCTCGCGACGCTGCCGACAAGGTCCTGTCATCGAATGGTTTGTCCGTGTCACTGTTTGCTCCCTCCACCCGGAGACGGAGACCTCTGTGCGGGGGCTTCAGGGCTGTCCTCAGCAGTCACGCAGGAAGTGTCTGTCGAGCGAGCGTGCGGTGAAGGTGCTCACTGTGTGGCAGCCGCAGCCGGGCCCGGGGGCCAGTAGGACCTGCACTAGGCTGTCAGGGTGGCGGCCTTCTTAGGAGTGTCCTCTTAAAAACCAGGCGGGCTCGGTAGCATCTGTTCTGTAAACGCAGCAGCAGACGGGTCCTCTGGACTCGCGGGGTGTAGCCCACCCTCTGGTGATGCTCCGGCTTCCAAGACTGGGGGACCCAAAGCGGCCGGCTTCCACGGGGACACCTGCAGTTTACCGCCTCTGATTAACAGACAAGCAGCTTCGGGGTGGATTGTGAGCTCCCTGCCGTAAACAAACCAGTACTCTGTAACATTTCTGGTTATTGTTCCAACAGAAACTGGGCCTTCAGAAATCAGGAGGAATGCCCGAGAGCAGAGGTGTGGGTCTTCTAGCTCCTGTTTGTTTTTTGAATGGAGACACTCTTTGAGTTTGTGTGTACCCCCTGCCCTGCCCTCTCTGTCTGCCTCTTTCCAACGAAGCGCAGCTTTGGTCAAGCGGTAGGGAGTGAGGAAGGGGCTGGCAGGTTAGAAGAGGCCGAGAAGGCCGCCCTGCGGGGCTCCATGGCCCCCGGCAGCCGAGGAGCCTGGCTGCCCAGCCTGGGGTGTCGCCCAGCGAGGGGCACCAGCATCGGCCCCGTGAGCTGGGCCTGGCCTGAGCCGGTGCAGTCTGGGGGCCCAGGACGCAGGGAAGGACTGAGGTCTGGGGGCACCGCGTACTGACCTGCTCCTTTGTACCTGGCGGCTGAGCGCTGTGCTAGCTGGTTAGGACCGCTGGTGGCTGTGGTCCATGTGGAGTGCGGCTGGGTGTATCGGGTTAAGCCGACGATGCTTTTGGTAACCGACGATGCTTTCGGTAACTGGGACTCTGGAGTGCGGCTGGGCACATTGGGTTAAGCCGACGATGCTTTCGGTAACCGATGATGCTTTCGGTAACTGGGACTCTGGAGTGCGGCTGGGCGTATCGGGTTAAGCCGACGATGCTTTCGGTAACCGATGATGCTTTCGGTAACTGGGACTCTGGAGTGCGGCTGGGCGTATCGGGTTAAGCTGACGATGCTTTCGGTAACCGGGACTCTGGAGTGTGGGGTAACCGGGACTCTGGAGTGTGGCTGGGCACATTGGGTTAAGCCGACGATGCTTTCGGTAACTGGGACTCTGGAGTGCGGCTGGGCGTATCGGGTTAAGCTGACGATGCTTTCGGTAACCGGGACTCTGGAGTGCGGCTGGGCACATTGGGTTAAGCCGACGATGCTTTCGGTAACTGGGACTCTGGAGTGCGGCTGGGCGTATCGGGTTAAGCTGACGATGCTTTCAGTAACCGACGATGCTTTCGGTAACCGGGACTCTGGAGTGTGGGGTAACCGGGACTCTGGAGTGTGGCTGGGCGTATCGGGTTAAGCCAACGATGCTTTCGGTAACCGACGATGCTTTCGGTAACCGGGACTCTGGAGTGTGGCTGGGCACATCGGGTTAAGCTGACGATGCTTTCGGTAACCGACGATGCTTTCGGTAACTGGGACTCTGGAGTGCGGCTGGGTGTATCGGGTTAAGCCGACGATGCTTTCGGTAACCGGGACTCTGGAGTGCGGCTGGGCGTATCAGGTTAAGCCGACGATGCTTTCGGTAACCGGGACTCTGGAGTGCGGCTGGGCGTATCGGGTTAAGCCGACGATGCTTTCGGTAACCGGGACTCTGGAGTGCGGCTGGGCACATCGGGTTAAGCTGACGATGCTTTCGGTAACCGACGATGCTTTCGGTAACCGGGACTCTGGAGTGCGGCTGGGTGTATCGGGTTAAGCCGACGATGCTTTCGGTAACCGGGACTCTGGAGTGTGGGGTAACCGGGACTCTGGAGTGCGGCTGGGCACATCGGGTTAAGCTGACGATGCTTTCGGTAACCGATGATGCTTTCGGTAACTGGGACTCTGGAGTGCGGCTGGGTGTATCGGGTTAAGCCGACGATGCTTTCGGTAACCGGGACTCTGGAGTGTGGGGTAACCGGGACTCTGGAGTGCGGCTGGGCACATCGGGTTAAGCTGACGATGCTTTCGGTAACCGATGATGCTTTCGGTAACTGGGACTCTGGAGTGCGGCTGGGTGTATCGGGTTAAGCCAACGATGCTTTCGGTAACCGACGATGCTTTCGGTAACTGGGACTCTGGAGTGTGGCTGGGCGTATCGGGTTAAGCCAACGGTGCTTTCTGTAACCGATGATGCTTTCGGTAACCGGAACTCTGGAGTGTGGCTGGGCACATCGGGTTAAGCCGACGGTGCTTTCGGTAACCGGGACCCTGTCGTGAACATGGGCTGTGAGATGCCCTCGGAGACAAGCAGGTTGGGGTGAGCTCAGTGTCCTGCGTCCTGCTTGCTGCCCGCCCGTGCATGTCATCTTGACTCGCCTTTGATACCAGCAGCCTCTTCCTGCACAAGGCTTTCTTTTTCCCTTTAAAAAATTGTTTTATTTTGCTTTTTTCCAGCTTTACAGGGGTATAATTGATAAAAGATGATGTGTTTAGGTATATGATGTTATATGCTGATAGGGGTGGCAGAATGACTGCAGTGAAGCTGATTAACACCCTTGCTACCACGCGCGGTACCTGCCGTGGGTGACGTGGGCCCACCGAGGCCGGCCGTCTTTGCAGACAAATGTACAAACACCTGGTTCACTGTAGCCGCCGCACCGCGGGCCCTCCTCTCGCAGGGGAAGCTGGTCCCTCGGCCTGCATCTCCCTGTCCCCGCCCCAGAGCCTGGCAACCACCGTCCTGCCCGCTGCCTCCGTGAATCTGAGTGGTGTGGTTTCCACACAGACAGGAGAGCGCGCAGCATTTCTCCTGTGTTGGGGCTGTGTTGTAGCATGTCCTCCAGATTTATCAGGCAGGATTCCCTTCTTTTTAAAGACTGAGTAATATTCCTTTAATGGAATATTGGAAAGGAATGTTATAACAGTATCATCTCCTCATCCATTCACCTGTGGACACTGAACTTGCTTCCGTATCTTGACTGTTGTGAGTAATGTTGCAGTGAGCGTGGTGACACAGGTATCTTTTGCGATTCTGCTTCATTTGGGTGGATGCCCAGAAGTGGCCTTTCTGGATCACATAGTCGTCCTAGTTTTAATCTTTTTGAGGAACTTTGCTACTGTTCCCCATAGCGGCCGTGCCCGCGTCCATTCCCACCAGCAGTGTTGGAGGGTTCCCTTTTCTCCACACCCTCTTCAGCATTCATCTCTTGTCCACTTGATAACAGACACGGCTGCCCACTAATGGGTGTGAGGGACGCCTCGTGGTGATTCCGCTTTGCGTTTCCTTGAGACTGCTGACGCTGCACGTCTCTTCATGCACGTGTTGGCCATTTGCATGTCTTGTTTGTCAAAGTATATGTTCAACTCAGGTTTTTTGCTCATTGTTAACCTGATTATTTGGGGTTTTGTTATGGAGTTATATGAGTTCCTTGTATATTTTGGAAAGCCTTCAGAAGGAATCCTTGTCAGGAGCCGCGTTAGGCATTACTGACAAAATAGAGGCACGGCCCTAATCCCCTCTCTTTGTTCCACTGGCATGGACCCGGGATGAAGGAGTTAGGCTTTGTGATTCTGACTTGTTTTTTCCTTTCCTCGGCTGAGTTGACTGAAAGGAATATTAAGGTGCTTATTGTTCTTGAGAGGAGTGTGAGAAGGCACAAAGCCTTCTGCAGCTGTGCTCAGAGAATAATCCATAAAGTTAATCACTAACATTTGTTCAAAGACTTTTACCAAAGAGTGTTCCAGGATGAGCACGTAGGCTGCAGCTTGAAGCCATGGGAGGGATTGCTACCTGAAGCCTATTTGTGAGGAAAGTGTTTACGACAAAAGAGTTTGCTGAATTTAGGGCTTAGTGAAGTCACTCAGTCGTGTCCGACTCTTCATGACCCCGTGGACTGTAGCCTATCAGGCTCTTCCATCCATGGGATTTTCCAGGCAAGAGTGCTGGAGTGGGTTGCCATTTCCTTCTCCAGAGGATCTGCCCACCCAGGGATCGAACCCGGGTCTCCTGCATCATAGGCAGATGCTTTTACTGTCTGAGCAGAAGCTAAAGATTTAAAGAATGTTGTAATGTTAGCATATTCTACTATAGCTTATAAAAATTAGGGACTTTAGAGATATTATTAGCTAGAAGCCCTTTCTGAGAAACAGTGAACTTAGGATACTAGGGGCAAACAAGACTTAGAAAGATAAGAAATAAACTGAGGAATGCGGTGTGCAGCCCAGACATTAGCATGAGTTACAGTGTATTCACAAAGACACATTAAAAAAAAGGAGATAAGACAATCGCTGAGGCAGAAACTCCTTTTGAGGGGCAACAATGATTTATGGAGATAACAAATCTGAGTCAGTGAGAACTGAAAATATCAAACCTCTGACCTAACGCTTTTGTAAAAGTATAAAAGAGAATCATAAGCTTGAAACAAACAGGCAGTCCAGAATCACTGAGAGGCTGCCGCAGATTCTCGCCAACACCGCTCATCCCTGCAGGCTGAATCCCTGGCTGCTGGAGCTGGACTCCGGCAAATCCTGGCCTCTCTGCCACCATGAAGGAGTTCAGACACTCAGCTTCTTTACTGTGTCCCCACCCCAGGCCAGCTTCTAGGAGCCTGAGAGTGCTGTGTCCCCTTCTTCTTTGGGAAGGTGTGTCAGCTGCATTGAAAGGCAGTTCTGCTGTAGACATTGTTTCCTGTGTCATTAGTCTGATTTTTCAGACGCACCTTGCCCCCCCCTTTTTTTTGCTTTTTAGTCGTTTTGAAACGACGTTGATTCTGTCCCCACTTAGTCTCGTCATCTCTGCGTTTCCCCCTTTCTCTCATGGAACGTATTTTCCCTTTGCATGTCTGACTCTTTGTGACCCCTGGACTGCAGCTCGCCAGGCTCCCCTGTCCTTCACCATCTCCCAGAGCCTGCTTAAAGTCATGTCTATCGAGTGGGTGATGCCATCCAGCCGTCTCATCCTCTGTTGCCCCCTTCTCCTCCCGCCTTCAGTCTTTCCCAGCTCAGGGTCTTTCTCATGAGTTGGCTCTTTGCATCAGGTGACCAAAGTATTGGAGCTTCACCTTCAGCATCAGTCCTTCCAGTGAACACTCAGGACTGATTTCCTTTAGGATTGGCAAGTTTGATCTCCTTGCAGTCCCAGGGACTCTCTAGAGTCTTCTCCAACACCACAGTTGAAAAGCACCAATTTGTTGGTGCTCAGCCTTCTTTATGGTCCACCCCTCACATCCATACATGACTACTGGAAAAACCATAGCTTTGGCTAGACAGAACTTTGTTGACAAAAAATGATGTCTCTGCTTTTTAATATGCTATCTTTTTAATACACTTTTCCCCCTTCTATTAGCATGAAGTGATGGGACTGGATGCCATGATCTTAGTTTTTTAAATGTTATGTTTTAAGCTGTTTTTTTCACTTTCCTCTTTCATCCTCTTCAAGAGGCTCTTTAGTTCCTCTTTCTGCTATTAAAGTGATATCTACATATCTGAGGTTATTGATATTTCTCCCAGAAATCTGGATTCCAGCTTGATTCATCCACCCCAGCATTTTGCATGATGAACTTGGCATAGAAGTTAACTAAACAGGGTGACAATATACAGCCTTGTCATACTCCTTTCCCAATTTTGAGCCAGTCCACTCATCCATGTTCAGTTCTAACTGTTGCTTCTTGGCCCATATATAGGTTTCTCAGGAGACAGATAAGGTGGTCTGGTATTCCTTGTCTCTTTAAAAATTTCTAAAGTTCTTTAGGCTACGTTTTCTTCCAGACCAGACTTTGTGTTTGCTTTTTGCATATTATATACCTTCTTTTATCTGTCGGCTTACCCATCCATCCATCCATCCATCCATCCATCCATCTACTTAGCTATCCATCCATCCACCCATCCATCCACTTACTCATCCATCCATCCATCCATCCACTTAACCATCCATCCATTCATCCACCCACTTATTCATCGCTCCATCTACCGTTCATCCACTTAGCCATATATCCATCCATCCATCCACCCACTTATTCATCCCTCCACCCACCGTTCATCCACTTAGCCATATATCCATCCATCCATCCACTTACTCATCCATCAGTCTGTCCACTTACCCATCCATCCATCCATCCACTTATCCAGCCATCCATTCTCCCATCCATCCATCCATCCATCTGCCTGTTCACCCACCTGTCACCCATCTGTCAGCCCGTCCTACCGTCTGTGGGTGTGAGCAGGCCCGCAGCCCCCGTCACTGTGCTTTCTGGCACAGACATTCTTGAGCCCAGAGAGACCACAGCACTGCGCTCCCGTCTTTCCTGCCTCAGCCAACCCCTCAGCACAGCTGGGCTCTACGCACGAAGGTGTGTCCTTGACTTTCCCCATCGTCCCATTCTCCTGCCGTGATTGGAATGCCTAGAGTTTTGTTGGTGCACCTTGCTCCCCAGGACGCCGGGCAGGGGCTCGGGGGTGGGTCAGATGCCGAGCCTGTCAGAGTCTTCTTATGTCTTACCTTTTCCTGGCGTTCCCCCTTTTCTCTTTCTATTGTTTGAAGCTAATGGCCTCAGACCGGGCCCTCTGTTTTGGTTGTTTTGCTAGGTCGGTGGCTGATCTGTAGTCGCTCCGCTCTGGCCCACCGGTGCTGGCCGCCAGGAAGCAGTCTGGCTCTTCCTCAGGTGCCCACACTCACCCGGGGGGCTGCTGGCTGCTGGTTTGTTTGGTCTTGTCTCAAAATGACGTTCAGTAGGAAGCGGAAGAGGACAGTGGGTGGTCACGAGCGGCGCTCCCGGTCCTCCTGTCCTCCTGCTCCTCCAGGAGCCGCTCGGTGAGTGTCCCGGGCTGAGTGCTTGCAGGGCTTAGCTTGTACACGCCTGGCCGGGACTGCACCCAGCTCAGGGGCCTGGCTGCTGGGCCCCATCTGCCAGGGTTCTCCCTGCTCCGTGACCTGCCGGATGCCCAGGGAACTGTGCTGAGCAGAATCTGGGTCAGATCCGACCGGGGGTCCCTGCTCCCTGCCTCCAGGCTGGGGGTGCTTCCCGGCACCTGCCCAAGTCCAGCCCCAGCCCTCCACCCACTCTCCCTGTGCCTTAAATTCACAGCAAACTGTGATTTCCAGAAGGGGCTCATTATTTCAGGTGCTGGGCTAGAGGGTCCTTCCTTGAACACTGTCCCGTGTGAGACACCAAGTCAGCTCACAGAGGAGCTCCTGGTGCCTTTGGTCATTTGCTGGAAAGGGCCAGCTCCCCCGCAGCTCCTTGGTGGGCCACCCGTCCCCCCAGCCCGGTGACACAGCATGCGGCGTTCCTGCACCTGGAGGCAAGCTCACAGGCTGGAGCCTCTGTCTCAATCATGGCATCTCCTCCCCTGCCTGGTGGGTGGCGGGCAGCAGCGAGCCCTTTGGCCAGGCCGCCTCCTGGCCTCTTTTGGCGGGCCTGGCAGCGAGGCCTGCATGTCTGTTAATAACTGAGGGAGTTAAACTGCCCCCTTTTTCAAAATGTCAGGTACTACAGCCTCTCGTGTTTTTGCAAATGAATTTGCATTCTCTAACATTGCAAAAGAGAAAGACTAATGTAAAGATTTCAGGGTAGTGCCATGGTAGGATTTGTGTAGAATTCTGGTGAATGCATATTTTCCTCGTCAGAAAAACAGTGCAGCCTAATTGCTCATTTTCAAAAATGTTTGCTAAATAGTAGAGATGGAATGGTAATTTGTAATTTGCTGTGTGAGAGGGGTTGTTTAAAGCAGACGTCTTTATTTTGGTTTAATATGTCACATTCCTTATGGTTTGCTTTGAACCTAAAAATTATACCCAGAGTAACATAGTGTATTTATAGGGTTTGAAGTACTAAGCATTTTGTAAACACGAGTCAGACTTAGATTTTCGTTTTTAGAAGCATGGAGTCTTGATTTTTGCCAAGATTCTTTGCGACGTGCTTCTTTCTTTCCAGTTCTGCTAGAGAGTTTTTATTAGTAACTATTTATACTGTTTCCAGCAAACAGAAGTTCAGAAGTCATAAACCAATGACCTCATACCTTTGCCCCAGAAGCCACGCTGGCTAACACTTGGGTGTGTTTGCCTGAGGCCCTTCTTGCACGGTGCTGCAGTCACCGTGGAGATGGTCCCCTCTGTGTCCCTCCTGTCCACTCCCCGTCTTTCCTCAGAGGCCCTGCCTGGACACAGGTGTGTGTCTGTGTGTCCTTCTGCTCCAAGGCATGGTCCGTTTGACTCCCGAGGGGTGGCGTCTCCTAGGGAGCCATGGCTTGGAGAGCAGCTTGAGGACGGCTTTGTGGCCACGTGTCCCGTCAGGAGCCGTCGCCCTGCAGCCCTTCCACAGCACGCAGCCTGAGTTCCCGCCTCACACGCGTGTTCACTCAGGGTTTGTGTCCTTTCGGGGTATGTGTTCCACTTCAGTGAAGAGTTGACTAAACTAATTAACATTGGTTTAAATGCCTGAAGGTTTCTACCCAAGAACCTTCAACGTGGTCTGACATATTAGATTCACTCTCAGGAGAATACGTATGGCGTTGCTGAGAGAAAGTATCACACAGATTGGGTGGAAAATCTGATGTGCCCAAGTCATCGAGGGGAGGAGATCTAAAAGCTGGCCCTGAGGTTGGGGAGGGCTCAGCGGCTCGTCTCCGGGCTCTCTGTTGGCACTTCCGTGGTTGTGGTCTCCGGGCTGTCTGTTGGCACTTCCGTGGTTGTGAGGAGAGAAGTGGGTGCCTCTGGGTCTGCCTCCTCTTACTTGTGAGCTTTTCTCTCTTGCTGCCTGATCTCTTCTTCTACAGTGTTTAACATGCCGTTAGTTCCATCCTGCGGACTCTCACTTCAGAGGTTTGCTTTCTATTTCCAGCAGTCCCTCTCTGACCTGACGTAACCCTTCACGTCTCTCCTCGTATGTTCATGCTTTCCTTTAAACTCTTGAGCACGTTTACAGCATCTCAGAGTGTCTTCGCGTATGTATCCGCTGACTCATCCTTGCTGCCCTTCGTGGGTCCGTTCTGCTGACTGATTTTCCCTGGGCATGGCTCTCATTTCTGCATCTTCCCTTGGCTAGTGATTTTCCAGTGGGTGTTCGATTTTGTTATCCTCCTTTGAAGAGTGTGGGGGTTCGATTTAGCTGGCTGTAAGGCTACTTGGCTTTATCCCTTTGAGGCTTGTTTTTAGGCTTTTTAAAAGGACAGATCTAAAGTAGCTTTCACTCTAAGCTTAGCCCCACTACTTACAGCTGACACATGTGGAATCTCCTTCGAAGGCCAGGTATTCAGCCAGAGCTAGTGGGGACTCAGAAATCTCACAACCCTGGGCGAGTTCTGGGAGCACAAAGTCGCCTCCCAGGCTTGCATCCTGTGTGTGCACGCCTTAGATTCCAGCAACAGACTCGGGTCTCCCAGATTGCTTTTTCCACTGCCTCTTTCCTCCTGGCACCCGTGAATCCAGTGACCCTGGCCTGGCCTAACCCTACTCTCTGGTCTCTTCCGCTGAGTCAAGAGCTGTGATCTCCGTGAGTTCCCCTTCCCTGTGTGGACGTGTGGAAAGCGCCTCCTGGCAGACAGCCGGGCAGCTCAGGGCTCGCCATGTTGATTTCCACTAGAAACCAGAGTCCAGACTTTGAAAGCCATCGCTGCACGTGTCTTGCCTCTTTTTGTAGTGACATGTCACCGGCAGGAGGGGAAGCCCTGTCTAGTTACTCTGTCTTAGCCAGATACAGAATTCTCATGACAGCCTGTAAACTTCAGAGCAAACCTCAGGTCATGGCACTTCCTTGCACAAAGAGCTTCAGTGACTTCCCGTTACCTGTAGTGTAAGAGCGAGCCTCGCTACCCAGAGAACCCAGGCTCGTACCCACAGCCTGTCCTTGGCGTGTCCACCGCCCAGTGTGGCACTGAGCAGCGCTCGATGAGCACATGCCCGGCCCCGGAGCCCCGCGCGCTCTGAGCTTCTGCGGACGGGCGCTGGCGAGCTGCAGTGTCGCCTTCCCGGAGGCGGAACTCGGGCACAGCCCGGATGACTGCAGGCCGTCAGCTCCTGGTAGTCAGGGCAGCTGCCCGGCCTGCAGCCCCCTTGTTTGTGCTGTTGCTGTGACTTTCACAGTGAGCGCTGAAGTCTCCCAGAATACGGAGGAGTGGTCTCTCCAGAGACCCCGGGGGGCCCGGGAAGTTCCCTTCCTCTGGCAGGAGGGAACTGGGGGCCCGCCCCCTCGGGGGGGTTTCTGGCTTGTCCAGCACCATGTGAAGAGAGCAGAGGCGCAGTTAGGCGCCGGGCTGGTCTGTAGGTGGTGATGCAGAGGTGTGAGGGCTCCGGCGATTCACGAGCTCTCAGGACACCTCACACCCCGTCATCCTGCCTCCTCACTGCGTCCTGGAGCCCTGCGGGCGTGTGGCTCCTGCTGGCCCAGGAGAGAGCTGGTCCTCTCTCCTGTCCCCTGTGAGGCGCTCAGAGCTTCCATTCGAAGGTTTCAGAGCAGCAAAGCCTGACAACCCCGACGTGGTTTCCCGTGTCTTCCAATCTGCCGACAGCAGCGACGAGTTCCCGTCAGGAGCCGACTGTGAGCTGTGGCTGAAAGTGGGACAGACAGGCCTGGCCAGGCTCCCGGCGTGTGCCCTGCTGGTGGCAGGAGGCCACGGAGCACGTGGCCAGCGCCCCCGCCCCCGCCCACTCCAGGCTCCGTCCCCCTCCTCGGGGCAGCGCCAGCCCCTCCTGGACAGGTCAGGGTCTGCGTCGCGACCCCCACCGACCGCGGGAGCTCAGGGCACACACGCAGGGCGCCCTCACTCGTGACCTGAGATGCCAGCTTGGCCGGTTTGGATTTATAAAATGTCGGTAACACATCTAGAAAGGAGTGTATCTGACAGCTGGGTGATTACACAGTGACCGTTTACATTTGTCACTTCATGGCAGAGAGGAGAAAAAGTGCAAGCAGCAACAGACCTTATTTTCTTGGGCTCCAATGTCACTGCAGACGGTGACCACAGCCGTGAAGTTAAAAGACGCTGGCTGCTTGGAAGAACAACTGTGACAAGCCTAGACAGTGTATTAAAAAGCAGAGACATCACTTTGCCAACAAAGTCCGCCTAGTCAAAGCTATGATTTTTCCTGTGCTCATGTGTGGATGTGAGGGGTGGACCATAAAGAAAGCTGAGCGCCGAAGAATTGATGCTTTTGAACTGTGGTGTTGGAGAAGACTCTTGAGAGTCCCCTGGACTGCAAGGAGACCCAACCAGTGCATCCTAAAGGAAATCAGCCCTGGATATTCACTGGAAGGACTGATGGTGACTGGAAGCCTGGTGGCCCAGTTCCATCTGTTGACAAGGCGGTGCTTTCCCTGCTGGATGGGGTGGCGTCTGCGTCAGGTGACCGCGTGCTGTGGGTCTGTTTCTGGCCTCGGTCCTGCCCCGCCGGTCGCTCTGTCGTTGGGCCAGCGCCTCCTGCCGTGGTCACTGCCGCTGTCTGCGCCTCGCGGCCTGCTTGTGTAGCCTTGAGACGGTTTGGCATTTATGTGCGCGTTTTGGAGCCATTAGTGGGTTGCTGGCGGTTTTCCAGAGTCACCTTTCTTCTGCCTGAGCTGGTGGAGACACAGGACTTTTGGAATTTGTGTGTGATGCTTCCGCTGGAAATGGTGGCACGAGCCCCGCTGCTGCTGGGACAGCTGGGTTTATGTTTTGTGACTGTACCTTTGTGATCTCCATTGTGTCTCGTTTTCTAAAAATCTTTGGGTCGTTCCCCCAGGAGTAGATACTGAATCTGGCTGGGTTTGTTTGCCTTTAAAAAGCCGTCCCTTTCCGATGAGATAACCTCATCATCAGGATCTAAAACCGGCAGGAAGTGAGCTGACTTCAGGCCCGTGTGTCGCCCTCAGACACGCGGTTGTTCAGAGGAGGGAGGGAGAGTCTTGTAGCGTGTAAGGCTTTGTGGGGACTTTGCATAAGGTGACCGGTGTTCCGAGAGAGGCCAGCGGACTGGCCGTGTCTGCCTCTGCTGACGGCTGGGCTGCTTGGAGCAGGCCGTGCTGCCCACGGGCGCCGGGGCCTTGCCGAGCCGGGCGGCACGGCCTGGTCGGACCAGAGGCCTGCGTGTGGGAGCGGAGCCGAGCCCCGGCCGGTGGACTGAGGGGACCCTGGTGTGAGTCTGGGGCGGGGAGGAGCCAGGGAGAAGCCGAGAAGGAGGCGCCGGGGCTGGGGAGCCCTGGAGAGGATGATGCTGTGCCCGTGAAGAGACCTCCACGGGCGACGGTCACAGTGTTGGCGGGGCGAGAGGGGCAGGGCCGGGAGAGACGGGCGACAGGGCGGGAAGCCACGCTCTGCTCTGGGCCTGTGACTCTCGAGGTGCTTCTTGGACTCCAGACGGGAGTGGTGTCGAGAGCGGGGTGAGTGAGTGCGGATGCTGGGAGCGGTCAGGCCTGGACGTGTGAGCTGGGGGTCTTCAGTCGGTGGGTGGGTTTAGTGCTGTGGGAGGCTTGAGTGGTGGGAGGTCACGAGAGGAGACGGGCCCAAACCTGCGCGATCGGTGGGCAGCGGAGGACGGCTGGGGATGGCGTCGTGAGAGGCGCCGGGCCGCGCGGCGGGGCTCGAGTGTGGGCGGCTCAGGCCTCCGTGGCGTGGGCGCCGGGACCCGCTGTGCAGAGCCACCGTGAGCGCCGAGTCTCCCGCGGAGCAGCACACGGCACGCACGTGGTTAGGAGCCGCGGGGTCACGTGCGCCCCGGCTGCTGTTGCCACTGCGTTCCCAGAGGTAGCGGCTCTAGGAGGGCCAGACTCCCTAGGAGGGCCAGGCAGAGCGCAGAGCCCAGGACGGGACACGGCCAGTGGAAGGAGGAGATGGCATCCGAGGAGAAAAGCTCTCCGTTTAGATTGTTTACAATTCAAAATTAAAACACACGGGAAGATTGCAAAAATTAAATGAAATTAATCTTTTTTCCTGGGTAGATTCTAAGAAAAGAGAATATTGGTATGGCGATAATAACATCACACGAAATAATTCAAGTTAAAAACCTTATAAAAAGAACAAAGCAGGCTATATGCACCAAGAGTAAGAGTCTCTCGCTTATCAGCACAGTTAGGTGGACTGCAGAAAGCGTGGACAAGCATTCTTAGGGAAGGCTACACTATACCTGTTCCAGAAACTAAGAAATAGGGTTAGACCACAGAGTGTTTCAGACAACTTACATTACATGTGTATATACATATACATATATTACATTTTATACACACACACACAGATATACTACACCCAGTAGAGAATATACTTTTTCCTCCAAAGGTACATTGAGCATCTACCAAAGTTGACAATATTCTACTCCAGAACTGCAGTTACTACAAATTAAAGATATGTTTATAGCATACAAGTCACATCTACTATCAGCAGTGTAATTAAACAGCTGCTGCTGCTGCTGAGTCGCTTCAGTCATGTCCGACTCTGTGTGATCCCATAGATGGCAGCCCACCAGGCTCCCCCGTCCCTGGGTTTCTCCAGGCAAGAACACTGGAGTGGGTTGCCATTTCCTTCTCCAATGCATGAAAGTGAAAAGTGAAAGTGAAGTCACTCAGTCATGTCCAATTCTTAGTGACCCCATGGACTGTAGCCTACCAGGCTCCTCCGTCCATGGGATTTTCCAGGCAAGAGTGCTGGAGTGGGTTGCCATTGCCTTCTCTCGTAGTTAAACAGAAGCCAGTTGAAAAAAAGACAATACAAAATAATCTGTATGTTTTAAAGTTTAAAACTATATTTCCAAATAATCCGTGGGTCAAGGAGAAAATTAAAATGGAAATTATAATACAGTTTAGAACTGTTTATACATTAACACCATTGAATATAGTCAAAGTGGTTTTCAGAGAAAATTTTGTAGCTTAAATATATATATTATAAAGAAGAAAAGTTGGAAGATATAGGAAGTAAGCTTTCAACATAAAAACATAAGGTGGGGAAAGCATAACAAACTCAAATTAAGATTAAGGAAATAATAAGGATAAATTAGAAATTAACAAAATGGCAAACAAAACAAACAGTATATAACTGATTAGACAAAAAAAGAAGTCTTCAGTAAGTATGACCAGGGAAAAGAGGGAGAATATATCAAGAATGAAGAAGAAAGAAGACAAAGATAACATCAAATATAACAGAGAAGTGAAATTACAAGAAAATTGTATGAGTAACTTTATATGAATGCACCTGATTATGAATGCATCTGGTTCATCCACCCAACAGTCAGTTTTAGAGCTCCTACTTTCTTCTAAAAACTGTTCTGTGCACTGGGGATATATTGGTGAACAAAACAAAGTCCCTGCCTTCATGGGATTTACATTTCAGTAAGGTAATATCACACAGGCTTCCCTGGTGGCCCAGAGGTTAAAGCGTCTGCCTGCAATGCGGGAGACCTGGGTTCAGTCCCTGGGTCGGGAAGATCCCCTGGAGAAGGAAATGGCAACCCACTCCAGTGTTCTTGCCTGGGAATCCCATGGACGGAGGAGCCTGGTGGGCTACAGTCCATGGGGTTGCAGAGTTGGACACGGCTGAACGACTAAACTTTCAACTTTCAAGGTAATGTCACAGTCACATAGGCAGATTGTGTTGTATGAATAGATTAAAGGGACAAGACTATATGATTATCATGATAGAGACTAAAGGGAGCGTCTTATAAAATTAAGCCCCCGTTCTATTTTTTAATTGAAATATAGTTGATTTATAATATTATATATTACAGGTGTATAATACACTCGTTCATAATTTTTAGAGGATGTACACCATTTATAGTTGTTACAAAGCATTGGCTGTATCCCCTGTGTTGCACATAGTATCCTGTTGTTCACTCGCTCAGTCGTGTCTGCCTCTCTGGGACCCCATGGACTGCAGCACACCAGGCTTCCCTGTCCTTTACCATCTCCTGGACTTTGCTCAAACTCGCGTCCATTGAGTCTGTGACGCCATCCAACCATCTCATCCTCTGTCGTCCTCTTCTTCTCCTGCCGTTAATCTTTTCCAGTGAGTCAGCTCTTCCTGTCAGGTGGCCAAAGTATTGGAGCTTCAGCATCAGTCCTTCCAGTGAATATTCAAGACTGATTTCCTTTCGGATGGACTGGTTGGATCTCCTTGCAGTCCAAGGGGCTCTCGAGAGTCTTCTCCAGCCACGGTTCAGAAGCGTCACTTCTTTGGCGCTCAGCCTTATCTATGGTCCAGCCCTCCCATCCTTACATGACTACTGGAAGGAACACAGCTTTGACTTTACAGACCTTTGTTGGCAAAGTGATGTCTCTGCTTTTCAGTACGCTCTCTAGATTTCCCATAGCTTTCCTTCTAGGAGTGCGTGTCTTTTAATTTCATGACTGCAGTCACCATCTGCAGTGATTTTGGAGCCCAAGAAAATCTGTCATTGTTTCCACTTTTTCCCCATTTATTTGCCATGAAGTGATGGGACTGGATGCCGTGATCTTAGTTTGTTTTTTTTTTGAATGTTGAGTTTAAACCAGCTTTTTCACTCTCTTCTTTCACCCTCATCAAGAGGCTCTTAGCTCCTCTGTGCTTTCTGCCGTTAGAGTGGTGTCATCTGCACACCTGAGGTTGCTGATATTTCTCGGGTCTGGGCCGCAGCTTGTGCTTCATCCGGCTGATATTTTGCACGATTTGCTCTGCATGTGAGCTGAATAAGCAGGGGGACGGTGTACAGCCTGGTGTTCCTCTCCCAGTTTTCAGCAAGTCTGTTGTTCCATGTACACTTCCGTTGCTTCAGTGCAGTTTTCTCAGGAGGCAGGTGCGCTGGTCTGGCATTCCCGTCTCCAAGAATTTTCCGCAGCTTATTGTGATCCACACAATCAGAGCCTTTAGTGGAGTCAGTGCAGTAGAAGCAGATGTTTTTCTGGAATTCCCTTGTTTTCCACAAGGCGGAGTCTTAACCACTGGACGACCAGGGAAGACCCTTGCCACAGTTTTCTTATGATGCCTGTACACAGTGACTGCTGTGGGTTTACAGAACGGTCAAGTGCCTCGGTTGAGGAGTCTTGGCAGCATCCTGTGCCATTAGTACCCAGTTAAGGACGGAGGTTCGTAACGTTGTACAGGAGGCTGTGATCAAAACCGTCCCCAAGAAAACGAAATGCGAAAAAGCAAAATGGCTGTCTGAGGAGGCCTTACAAATAGCTGGGAAAAGAAGAGAGGCAAAAGGCAAAGGAGAAAATGAAAGATATTCTCATCTGAATGCAGAGTTCCAAAGAATAGCAAGGAGAGATAAGAAAGCCTTCCTCAGTGATCAGTGCAAAGAAATAGAGGAAAACAACAGACTGGGAAAGACTAGAGATTTCTTCAAGAAAATTAGAGATACCAAGGGAACATTTCATGCAAAGATGGGCTCGATAAAGGACAGAAATGCTATGGACCTAACGGAAGCAGAAGATATTAAGAAGAGGTGGCAAGAATACACAGAAGAACTGTACAAAAAAGATCTTCATGACCCAGATAATCAGGATGGTGTGATCACTCACCTAGAGCCAGACATCCTGGAATGTGAAGTCAAGTGGGCCTTAAAAAGCATCACTACGAACAAAGCTAGTGAAGTGATGGAAGTCCAGCTCAGCTATTTCAAATGCTGAAAGACGATGCTGTGAAAGTGCTGCACTCAATATGCCAACAAATTTGGAAAACCCAGCAGTGGCCACAGGACTGGAAAAGGTCAGTTTTCATTCCAGTCCCTAGAAAGGTAATGCCAAAGAATGTCAAACTACCGCACAATCGCACTCATCTCACATGTTAGCAAAGTAATGCTCGAAATTCTCCAAACTAAGCTTCAGCAATATGTGAACCGTGAACTTCCAGAAGTTCAAGTTGGATTTAGAAAAGGCAGAGGAAACAGAGATCAAATTGCCAACATCCACTGGATCATGGAAAAAGCAAGAGAGTTCCAGAATAACATTTACTTCTTCATTGACTACGCTAAAGCTTTTGACTGTGTAGATCACCACAAACTGTGGAAGATTCCTCAAGAGATGGGAATAGCAGACCACTTTACCTGCCTCCTGAGAAACCTGTATGCAGGTCAAGAACCAACAGTTAGAACCAGACATGGAACAATGGACTGGTTCCAAATTGAGAAAGGAGTACGTCAAGGCTGTATATTGTCACCCTACTTCTATGCAGAGTACATCATGCAAAATGCCGGGCTGGAGAAAGCACAAGCTGGAATCAAGATTGCCGGGAGAAATATCAATAACTTCAGATACGCAGATGACACCACCCTTATGGCAGAAAGTGAAGAGCTAAAGAGTCTCTAAAAGAGAACTAAAGAGAAGGTGAAAGAGGAGAGCGAAAAAACCGCCTTAAAACTCAGCATTCAAGAAACTAAGACCATGGCATCTGGTCCCATCACTTCATGGCAAATAGATAGGGAAACAATGGAAACAGTGACAGATTTTATTTTCTTGGGCTCCAGAATCACTGCAGGTGGTGACTGCCGCCATGAAATCAAAAGATGCTTACTCCTTGGAAGAAGAGCTATGACAAACCTAGATAGCATAATAAAAAACAGAGATATTTCTTTGCCAACATAGGTCTGTAGAGTCAAAGCTATGGTTTTTCCAGTAGTCATGTGTGAATGTGAGAATTGGACCATAAAGAAAGCTGAGCACCGAAGAATTGATGCTTTTGAATTGTGTCGGAGAAGATCCTTGAGAGTCCCTTGGACAGCAAGGAGACCAAACCAGTTAATCCTAAAGGAAATCAGTCCTGAATATTCACTGGAAGGATTGATGCTGAAGCTCTAATACTTTGGCCACCTGATGCAAAGAGCCAACTCATTAGAGAAGCCTCTGACTCTGGGAAAGATTAAAGGCAGGAGGAGAAGGGGACGACAGAGGATGAGATGGTTGGATGGCACCACTGACTCAATGGACATGAGTTTGAGCATGCTCTGGGAGTTGGTGGTGGACAGGGAGGCCTGGCGTGCTGCAGTCCACGGGGTCACAAAGAGTCGGACACGGCTGAGCGACTGAGCTGGCTGATGACTGCAGCGTTACAGAAGGAAGAGCGCCCTGCCCAGCCGGGAGGGGTGGGGGTGCTTCATCCAGGGCTCACCTGTGTCAGGCAGAGCTGGGCTGGAGGCTCCTGCCTCTCAGACGTAGTTTGCCACAAAGCAGACTTTCAACAAGTATATGTTGAGATGCCCGTCCTAGTGTCCCGTCCAGTTTTAGGACGACAGCGTGAAGAATGATTGGTTCCTGGTGTAGTGGAACCCTGATTTTGACTTATTCCACGGAAAAGTTAGGCTTGAGTGACCCGCAGGGCCAGTGTGGGGAGAGAGGGCACGCCTGCCAGGTGGGCACTTTAGCCTTTATTTTTTTGCACCATGTAAATTTTTTTTAGTATGATACTATATTAGACTCAAAATTTGCAGCTGTAGCACAAAGAACTTCTCCTATACCATTTGAAAGTAAGTTGCTGATATGATACGCTTATCGTCTTCAATACTTTAGAGTCAGTTTCTTCCAGAGGAATACATTTTCTTGCAAAATCAAAATACAGCTGTCGAAATTATGAACTTAACGCTGATACGTTACTGTGATCTTGTCCCCACAGTCTGTTCATTTCACCAATTCGTGGGAAGTTTCAGCTCCACAGTGAGAGGGTCCAGTTCAGAGTCACACTTTGCTTTTGGTTGCCGTGGCTCCTCTGTCTCCTCCAGGAGAAGAGTTCCTCCTTCTGCCCTTGCTTTCCACACTCCTGCTGCTTTGAAGACCGCAGACGGCTAGGTGCTTCCTCGGTGTGGGTCACCTCTGCCTGAACCCCGCCCACTGGAGACAGCCAGGCCGCTGGCGGGGCTTCGGGCCGCTCGCGCCGTCAGCACCGCCTCGCGCAGCAGGGGCAGGGGAGCCGCCTGACCCCCCGGGCTGGGGGCGGGGGAGCGGGACGTGGGGCCTGAAGACCCCGTGGAACAGGAGCCAGCCTGGGGACCAGATTTTGTGAGCCTGGGTAAATGACTTTTTGAGTTTGATCGCTTTTTCTGAAAATCACATAAAAGCCGCGAGTGTGGTCTAGTTTTGCACCTGACCTATTGCCTTCATTATTGAGGTTTTGTGAAATCTAACTGTCCCGGAGCCCAGGTCAGAGTCACAGGCTGCACCTGAGACGGGCGCCGGCCTCTCCTTGTCTCAGTGTGGCTCCTCTGCACTCAGAGCCCTCCCTGCAGGGGCCGGGGGGCTGCCTGCCCCGGGCACCCAGGTGATCCCACAGCCTGGACCCTTTTCCCTCTCTGCTGGCCGGCCCTCCGGCCCCTGTCCCGGGGGGCCGCCTGCCCCGGGCACCCGGGTGATCCCACGGCCTGGACCCTTTTCCCTCTCTGCTGGCCGGCCCTCCAGCCCCTGTCCTGGGGGGCACCTGGTGCCCGGTGACGTGGTCTCCATGCAGACCCGGGCCCAGCTGTGGCCATGCCCTCTGTGCCTCGGCGGAGTGTGGGGTCAGTGCCCGGCCTGAGTCTCCCTTGTGGAGCCCCCAGTTGGTGCGGGGTCAGCGCCCGGCTTGAGTCTCCCTTGTGGAGCCCCCACGGGGTCCCTGCGCTTCTGCATCGAGCAGTGGCCTGCAGACAGGGTCAGGCCACAGCAGGGCTCTGAGCTTCGCGTGTGGCCCTTGGCACCCGAATGAAAGGAGGTCTTCATGGAGTGTATGGCTTTAATCACTGAAATGAAATGCATTAACTTCACAAAAGAATTTATGAGTGAATAATATAAGTTTTTCCATTCAAATCAACAAAGTTGCTTAGGGCTCATCTTTGGAAAGCATCCCCTGTCTCTGGTTGGTGAGGCCCGGGGGCCGTCTGTGGTCAGGTGCCGGTTAGTGGGCAGCCACGTGCGGCCTCGGCTGCTGTCTCCACGCCTTGCGTCCTGGGCCCTCAACGTGACAAGCGGCAGCGTCCCCTCCGCGTGTCGCCCACTTCCCACACTGCCCCTTTTTGGCTGCTGTTCTGCCCACTCGCGGCCTCGCGAGCTCCCCCGGTGTCTCACCCCCATCTGCTTGGCATTTCAGTCTCCAGAAGGACTCGTGGCATTTCAGACCCAGGGAGTTTGTGCCGCTTTGCTCTGCCAGAACAGTTATAACTCGACTTTTCTGATGTTGACCCCAGGAGGGACTCAGATGTAGGTTTCTCCCGTGTGGGCGCACGTGTCTGGTGGCCCTGGGGGGTACACGCACGGATGCTGCACACCTTCTAATTATCAGCAGGGCTCTAAACAGGGGCAGGCCTTTCACCGGGAGGAGCTGGGCCGCCTGCCCGAGGCTGCGTCAGGTCAAGCAGGACGCGGCCTGAGGTCTGTCCCGCCCGTTCTTGCTCCTGTCCTCTTCCTCCCCAGTGACCCAGCCACTCACAGGGGTTGCCTGTGCGGTTTCTTCGAGGAAAGAAGGGCTGTGTCTTTACATCTGTAAAGCATACCAGGGCTGCAGCTGGGGACTGAAGCAAACACGCTCTGGGTGACTGCTGCAGGGCCTGGGCAGGATGGGGCAGATGCGGGCACATGGCTGATGAGGATGGGGCGGGGGGTGGGAGGGCTGGGCTGAGGGCCGGCAGCCCTCCGGGGCCTCCGCCTCGCAGTGCGGGACTCAGGCATGGCCTAGAATTCTGAGTCCACGCTGGCCTTCCAGGTCGTCTGAAGAGTCTTACTAACGGTGCGTTAGCTTCTTTGACATTTTCTCAATATTTGGATGCACGGTTTAAAGATCTACCCTTGGCCCAAGCGCTATAGCTGTTCGCTTTTCCCCTAATAAGGGGAACCAAGGCGTCACGATGCTCAAGTCCATGCAGCGTATCACGCAGTGCCGCTTAGAGCCACAGTGACCAGCAGGGGCGTGGGTCTCCCCCTGGGTTCCCCCCAGAGTCAAGTTGCTCCGTTGCAGGGACCATGTGGCAGGTATTCTCAAGGTCTGGTCAGTTTGAAGGGTGGACCAGTTCACGGGCAAGCACAGGCTTTAAAAAGTAAATGATGTGACGTTAAAACTCTCAGAGTCCTGCACCCAAGATGGTACATTTCACTGTATGTGGATCTCATCTCAAAAACTGTAAAGAAAGACCCAGCTCTCATTAGTGGTTTTGTTTTTGGCAAGTGTGTGTTTATTGGTTCTTAAAGTACGTTTTGTGTGCTCCAGCAAATGAGTAAATACACCAAGAATCATGGGAGCCCAGCTCTCCACTGCTGGGACGGAGCTACAGAACTGGAGAAGGAGAATGTCCCGGGGTCGGGTCGGAGCTGGAGCTGGAGCTGTGAACTCGTGGCTTTAGTGGATGTGAGCACGTAGAGACGAATAAATAGATGTGAGCTCACCCGTGTGCTCACCCAGAAGGAAAGCTGTGACCAACCCAGACAGCATGTTAAAAAGCAGAGACGTTACTTTGCCAACAAAGGTCCGTCTAGTCAAGGCTATGGTCTTTCCAGTGGTCATGTATGGATGTGAGAGATGGACTGTGGAGAAAGCTGAGCGCTGAAGAATTGATGCTTTTGGACTGCGGTGCTGGAGAAGACTCTTGAGAGACCCCTGGACTGCAAGGAGATCCAGCCAGTCCATTCTAAAAGAGATCAGCCCTGAATATTCATTGGAAGGACTGATACTGAAGCTGAAACTCCAATACTTGGGCCACTTGATGGGAAGACCTGACTCATTGGAAAAGACCCTGTTGCTGGAAAAGACTGAAGGCGGGAGGAGAAAGGGGTGGCAAAGGATGAGATGGTTCGATGGCATCACCAAACTTGATGGACCTGAGTGTGAGTGAACTCTGGGAGTTGGTGATGGACAGGGAGGCCTGGCGTGCTGCAGTCCATGGGGTCACAAAGAGTCAGACACGACTGAGCGACTGACCGAACTGAACTGAACTGTGTGTCATTGGCACGTGTGGGTATGTGTGTTAGTATTTCTTAGCTCTGTTTGCCGGAAGGACCAGGAAGCAATGAAACTCCCCAGCAGCAATGAGTAGCCCTTATGTCCAGATCTTGGTGTTTAAACACCACTCCTCAGTGAAAGGAACTGGGTTCCTTGGAGCAAAGACTGATTTCCTGGGCTGGAGCAGGGAAAGTACAAAATGAGCCCTGCACACGTGTCTTCTACCAGAAAATAAGGAGCCGCTCAGTGCATGCTGAGGACTTACCAGAAGGACCAAGCACCAGCTCGAAGGAAGGCCGAGCATCAAAGAAAAACAGGTTCGGTGTTTGTGGAGTATACGCCGTTGGGTGAAACAGGCCTGCTGAGTGCATACTGACGTAGATGAACAAGCTTGTAGCAAGTGGGGAGAAGGGATGCTCTCGAAGAGTTGGGTGGAGGAGGACTGGCGACCTCAGGAAGTCTCCCCTGGATGCTGAAAGGCAGGAGCAGGCTCTGTCCACCACGTGAGAGCCTCCACCATGGAGAAGCCTGGCTCCCTGACCAGCAGCAGCAGCGCCACCTGCGATGGGCTGACCCCCACCCTCCTGCAGAGACACACACAAGGAGAACCCATGCGGGGCACGGCCAGGTCAGCAGGGGACACGAGGTGGCCCAGACTGAGGGCCGTGCACACGTAACAGGCCCACGTCTGTGTCTCGGGAACAGAGGGGCCGGCCGCTTTTAAAGAGGCACGAGCCCTGAGCAATACTGACTCGGACCCTGGACTGGGAAGTAGCCAGAAAGGGCCTTGATGATGAAACGGGCACTCACGCTGTGTGACTTTCCCCAGTTTTGATGGCTGTGCTCTGGCTATGAAAGGGAATGTCCTGCTCTTTAGAAATTCACACCAAAGTGTTCAGGGGCGCAGAGGTACGCTGTCTCCATCTTAATCTCTGGTTTGGGAAGAGCTACCAGTGTTTGTGTTCAGATAAGAAGGGGAGGGAGTGAGCAGGAGCGGGGAGAGGTCGCACAGCCAACAGGGAAGGACTAGATGCCGCTGAATCGGGATGAAAGGCACAAGAAGGGCCCTTTCATTGTCTTTGTAACTCTCTGCAAGTTTTACTTTATACCAGAAGGAAAAGTTGCCCACACAGGGTGGCACTGGTGGAAGGGTGCCAGGGGAGGTGTTTCCGCGCTTCTGTCAGCGTCCTGTCCCCGGGGGTGTCAGCCATACTCGTGGCCGAGCCCCTGGGCAAACAGTGGGCACGGCCCGACTCCGCGCCTGCCCTCCTGAGCTCCGCCGCCTCCTCGCTGGCACATGGCCGCGCCTTGGGAACTTGAGATCAGAAAGGGCGTGCTGGGAAGGTGGCCCCCCGGGGGCTGGGCTGCAGCCTTCTAGCCTCTCCCCGAATTGTTCCCTTGGAGGACGCTGAGATTGATTTGACGTTTTGATAACAGAGCTGTCAGCCAGCTTGTGCCGTAGCGCCCGTGCGAGTCCGGAGCAGACCCCCCACCCCCGTGCTGGTAGACAGAGCCTTCTCTGCAGGCCCGTTTGTGCTCGGCTTTGACCTCACGGTGCCCCTCCCGGTTCAGAAGTGGTTTGGTCTGGGCTGGCTGCTCATCGCCTAGTGAAGGCTTGTTCCTGTGAGCTGTGAGCTTTGGGTGGTCACCTCCTCATTACAGACAGGTTTCATGTTTATGGGACTGAAGTTTTGTTAACAGGGAAACAAGAGTTTTGTGAAACGTCTGTTTTCCCTTCACCACTGCTGGTTTAACAGAAAGGATTCCCCGAAGCCCCAGGGCTTCAGCTCCAGCGGTGGAGCCTGAGAGAGCAGCCCTGGGAGCTGCTCCGCCTGCTGAATAATTCAGGCTCCTCGCAGCCGTGGGCGAAAGGTCTGCTCTGAATTATGGATGCGTCTTTGTGAGGCTTTGTGCTAAGCGTACTGCACCTCCTTTTCCCTGCGCTGAAGGGAGAGACTCGCCCTTGTCAGCCCGGGGCCGGGCATCTCTGGAGAAAGTGCAGTAACTTGCCTCCTCGGGGAGCCGAGCTCAGGAGCAATGTCTCCGTGCGTGGCCTCGGCCTTTGCCCGGGGCCCCTGGGGCTGTGCCGGCTAAGCCTGGTATGGATTCAGAGGGGTGGTTTGCGGTGAATGGTTGGAAGTATTTGGTTAAGTGGCATCACAGTGGCTCTTATCAGCTCTGCCCAGGTAAAGTCCCTCTGGTCTGCGCCCTGTCGTGGTTGGCGGGGGCAGGCAGAGCGCGCGGGCTCCAGGTATGTGTGCGGGGGTGGGGGTCGGCTCCCAGGCAGGTGGCCGTTAAGCCTACAGCCTGACCCAGCCTGACCGTGAGATGGGACTTAAGTCTTTACAGTGCTGGAGGTTATGGTGGATGAGATATTCTGGCGAGATAATGATGGGAGAGGGCCTGGAGTTACAGAATTATCCACAAAACATTCATACAGGGGCGGGCCTCAAGGCACTTGCCAGAGGGTAACCTGTGTGTTTGACCAGCCAATGTAGGGGTCGTGGCGTTCCCGTTTTCAGCAAATTTGACAGAGCTCATAAACTTCCTCACCAGGAAAGCGTTTCTTTGACTCAAACTGATTGAAAGGGAGAATAAAAACAGGTGACAGCAGAAGCCAGGAAGCGTCTCTAAAGTGAGGCCGGGAGGCGGGAGGAGGTCTTCCGCGGAGTCTTCCTCTTGGGCTGGAGGGTGCCTGTGGGTTTTCCAAACACCGGACACCCCGGAGACTGTGCTGGCCTTGGAGCCGGGGTGGGAACCCTGGCCTTGGGAGGAATTTCACTTGTGTTCAAGGGCAGTCCTTCCACAAATGTGCGTCGTTTTCCGTGTGTTGAGAGCTGAAAGGTGCTGTGAATTATGAAATTCAGAATTTGACGATGGATGTCAAAGGCCAGGGGATCTTCCGTGTGTGTTGTGGACACGGATGCACTCGGGTTTTGTCGTCCCCGAGGGGCTCTGTCGTCCCCGAGGGGCTCTGTACCTGCCCGGCAGGTCCACGCGAAGGCTCACCAGGAGGTCTTATGGTGACAAGAACTGCACACACACACTGTGTGCTCCTGGGGTGTCTCTCATTCTCCCCTCTGAAGCGGGTGCAGGCTCCCTGAGGTCTGGCTGAGGTCCGCACGCGAGGCGGCGTGGCCTGGCCCTGGGGTGCTCCTGCAGGGTCTCTGCCGTCCACCCTGCCACCGGGGTTGAGGCCCAGGGAGCAGGGATTCGGGTCCCAGAACCTGCAGCACGGGGGTGCCTCCTGCAGACGGAGAAGGGGCTCATGGGGGCAGTTCGGGCGTGGGGCCCCTTTCTGACTTTGTGGGTCCTCACGCCCCTCAGGTGAGCAGGAGTTTTCAGCCGAAGTGACTTCCTGGGGGGCTCTGTCTGCAGGCGGAGCCCCCCAGCCTCCCCAACCCCTCCCCTACCCCATCTTCCTGTGCAGGATGCCAGCCCCCTAAGACTCACGCGGGGACCATCAAGGTGGACCCCAGAGTGTGCCGCTGACCCACAGAGCCCACACCAAGGGGCCAGGAGGTTCCTTTTATTCTGACTGTAAAGTGTCTTTATCAATGAGAAGTTTAAAACTAATCTTAGTTATTTTTGGCCGTGCTGCGTCTTCGTGGCTGCCGGCCTTGCTCTCGTTGCGGTGAGCCGCATGTGGGCTTGGTAACTGTGGCGCTGGGCTCTGGGCCTCGGGCTCTGTGGCTGCTCTGAGGAGCGTGGGTCTTCCCGCATCTGGGATGCAGCCTGTGTCTCCTCTGCTGGCAGCTGGATTCTTTACCGCTGGGCTACCAGGGAGACTTAAAGTGGCAGCTGTGGATCTGTGAGTCCTAAAAAGCGATGCGTATTTGCCGAGTCTTAACAGAAACGAGTCAGTGTACGGGTCACGTTTCCGTAAAATGTGTATTCAGCGTTCATCCTCTCCTTCCCCCAGTCCCTCCGCAAACCTGCAGCCTGGGCCCCGCACCCGTCTCCCTCCCGCCTTGTGTGCCTGCTCCATGTTGGAATCCAGACGTCTCGCGTTTGACAAGCAGAAGCTCTCACTCCCTCGAAAGGTGCAGCTGCTCGGTCTGCGGCTTGCTGCCCGGCTCTCCCCCCTCCCCAGGGTCCAAGCCTGCAGTCCTCTCAGCCCCTCCCCGCCACCGTCCAGGCCGCCAGTGCCCTCAGCCGCGCCTCTGCCAGGGTAGCGCTCAGGGCGCCTCTCCTCGGCAGCCAGGAGGACCAGGTCCCTTCTGTTACCATTACTATTATTACTTGTCTTATTTTTTACCATAGATGTGATGCTTTTTTCCAATATTTTTTACTGAAGTGTCGTTCATTTGCAGTGTTGTGTTGATTTCTGCTGTACAGCAAAGCGATTCAGTTGCATACCAACACGTACACACATGCGCACACACATGTATGCATGTCCATTCTTTCTAAAAATACTCTTGTTCACTGGTTTATCACAGGATATTGGGTATAGCTCCCTGCGCGGTACAGTAGGACCACGTTGTTTATCCGTTCTATACATTTGTTGTTATTCAGTCGCTCAGGCGTGTCCGACTCTTTGCAGCCCCATAGGCTGCAGCACACCAGGCCTCCCAGTCCTATACCATCTCCCGGAGCTTGCTCAAACACACATTGATTGAGTCCATGATGCCATCCAGCCATCTCATCCTCTGTCGTCCCCTCCTCCTGCCCCCAATCTTTCCCAGCATCTGGCTCTTTTCCCATCAGGTGGCCAAGGTGTTGGAGCTTCAGCTTCAGCATCAGTCCTTCCAATGAGTATGCAGGACTAATTTCCTTCAGAATGGACTTGTTGGATCTCCTTGCAGTCCAAGGGACTCTCAAGAGTCTCCTCCAACACCACAGCTCAAAAGCATCAATTCTTTGGTACTTGGCTTTCTTTATGGTCCACCCCTCACATCCGTACACAACCACTGGAAAAGCCGTAGCTTTAACTCTACAGACCTTTGTTGGCAAAGAAATGTCTCTGTTTTTTAATATGCTATCTAGGTTTGTCGTAGCTTTTCTTCCAAGGAGCAAGCATCTTTTAATTTCATGACTGCAGTCACCACCTGCAGTGATTTTGGAGCCCAAGAAAATAAAATCTGTCACTGTTTCCATTGTTTCCCCATCTATTTGCCATGAAGTGATGCGACCAGATGCCATGATCTTCATTTTTTCAATGTGGAATTTTAAGCCAGCTTTTTCACTCTCCTCTTTCACTTTCATCAAGAGGCTTATTAGTTCTTCTTTGCTTTTCTGCTGTAAGGGTGGTGTCGTCTGCATATCTGACATTACTGATATTGCTCCCAACAATCTTGATTTCAGCTTGTGCTTCTTCTAGCCTGGCATTTCACATGATGTACTCTGCACATAAGTTAAATGAGCAGAGTAACAATATACAGCCTTGAGCCTTGATGTACTCCTTTCCTAATTTGGAACCAGTCTGTTGTTCCATGTCCGGTCCTATCTGTTGCTTCTTGTCCCTCTTACAGATTTCTCAGGAGGCAGGTGGTCTGGTATTCTCATCTCTTCAAGAATTTTCCAGTTTGTTGTGAGCCACACAGTCAAAAGCTTTAGCATAGTCAGTGAAGCAGAAGTAGATGTTTTTCTGAAATTCTCCTGCTTTTTCTATGATCCAGCTGGTGGTGGCAGTCTGGTTCCTCTGCCTTTTTTAAATCCAGCTTGAACATCTGGAAGTTCTTGGTTCACGTACCGTTGAAGCCTCGCTCGGAGAATTTTGAGCACTGCTTTGCTAGAGTGTGAAATGAGTGCAATTGTGTGGTAGTTGGGACATTCTTTGGCATTGCCCTTCTTTGGGATTGGAATGAAGACTGACCTTTCCCAGTCCCGTGGCCGCTGCTGAGTTTCCCAAAGTTGCTGGCATGGTGAGCACAGCGCTCTGTGTCGTGCATGTTCTGTATTCTGTGCGTGATAGCTTGCGTCTGCGTGCCCCTGCCCCCCGCTCCTCCCCACCCCTCCCCCTTGGCAACCGCGGGACTGCCCTCTGCGTCTGCGCGTGCGTCTGTGCAGTGGGCGAGCCTGTTGGTGGTGTGTCCTGGGCTCCGCGGGCGAGTGGCCTAGAGTGGACTCGTCTCGTCTGTCTGCTTCTCTTCCTGCCGCGGCCTCTAGGTCCATCCGCGGTGCTGCAGATGACGCTGTTTTGTTGTTTTCACGGCCGAGTAATACTCCACTGGGTGTGTGTGCCGCGTCCTCTCTGCCCACTCGCCTGTCAGAGGACACCCGGGCAGCCTCCGTGTCGTGGGGCACACCTGCCTTTTTCTCCACACTCTCTCCAGCGTTTCTCATTTGTAGACGTTTCGATGGTGGCCGTTCTGCCTGGTGTGAGGTAATGCCTCACTGTAGTTTTTGCGTGTCCCCAGTAATTAATGATGGTGAGCATCTTTTTATGTGCTGTAGGCCGTCTGTAGGCCATCTTTGGAGAAATGTGTATTTGGGCCTTCTGTTCATTTTCCGATCAGGGCGTTTGCTGTTGAGTGTCTGAGCTGCTTCTCTGTTTTGGAGATTAAGCCTTGTCCTTTGCCTTGTTTGGAAATATTTTCTCCCATCTTGCCCTTCCCTTGCTTATCGCTGCCCCCAGGGTGAAGCCCACACAGCTTGGGTGTCCGCCACTCAGCCCTGCTGGCCCTGCCTTGGGGGCTGTCCTGCCCCTCGGGCGCCCGGCCACCCCAGCTGTGAGCCGTGTGTCTTCACGTGCTCGTCCTCACGGAAGGCTTTTCTCAGGTTGGTTACCTTCTGTGCACCGCTCAGCTCTCGGTTCAGCCACGTGGCCTCAAGGGAGGAAAGCTGGAGAGCGTCTCGGTGCTCACGGTCCGTGGTGATTTCAGGAAGACTGCTTGTCTCGTGAGGACAGCCGTTCCTCAGTGTGGAGTGCGGCAGGAGAGCCTCCCGGCTCAGCCCCCGTGCCCCGAGGCTGGCTCTCGGCTCCCATCGCTGTGGCCTCACGGGGTGGGGTCCTCCCAAGCCCCTGCCTGGTGACTGACTGTGCCCTTCTCCCGCTTTTCTTTGGCTTCTTGATCTTTTTTCTTAGGATGTTTAGTTGCTCTTAAAGAACAGAAAACTAGCCCTGTAACTGTGTAATGTGTTACATGTATTTTCCAGCTTCTTGCTTGTCTTTTGACTTCGCTTGCAGTGTTTTTTACATACTGAGATTTACTTTATTTTGTTGAAGTGTAGTTGACAGACAGCTTCGTTTCAGGTGTACAACGATGGTTCAGAATGTGTATACATTGTAAAAGAATCACTGCACATGTTGCAGAACTTTTGAGATGAGTTGTGGGGCTTCCCAGGGGACGCTAGTGGTAAAGAGCCCGCTTGCCGTTGCAGGAGACGTAAGAGACATGGGTTCAATCCCTGGGCCAGGAAGATGCCCTGGAGGGGGGCCTGGCAACCCCCTCCGGTACCCCTGCCTGGAGAATCCCATGGACAGGAGAGCCTGGCGGGCTACAGTCCGCGGGGCCACAGGCTTGGACACACTGAGTGCCTGCGCATGGAGAGCTTGTCACGGCCTGCTCTCGTAGCCGCGCTCTTGGACGTGGAGTTGACTGCACTCGCTGTGCGTCCCGCCTCAGGGACAGCTCACCTCGGGACTGGCATTCCTGCCCTCGGGCCCCCCACCCACGCTGCCAGCCCTGGCATCACACAGCCTGTGCTCACACACGGAGACTCCGAGTCTGCCCCGCTCCGGGTGTCCTCACTCGGCCTTTCAGGGGCTCTCCTGTGCTCCTTGCCAGTGTTTCTCTGCCTGAATCTTTGGGCCGCGTGGGGTTTGTTCTGGAGCTTGCTGGGAGAGCCCTGCCCTGTTACTGTCCAGGTGGCCACCACTGGCCCGCGGCGCCCCTGGTGACCGGGGTGACCTGTGCCAGTGCTGGCCCGCGGTGCCCCCTGGTGACCAGTGTGTCCTGTGCCAGCGCTGGCCCGCGGCGCCCCCTGGTGACCAGTGTGTCCTGTGCCAGCGCTGGCCCGCGGCGCCCCTGGTGACCGGGGTGTCCTGTGCCAGCGCTGGCCCGCGGCGCCCCTGGTGACCGCTGTGTCCTGTGCCAGCGCTGGCCCGCGGCGCCCCTGGTGACCGGGGTGTCCTGTGCCAGCGCTGGCCCGCGGCGCCCCTGGTGACCGGGGTGTCCTGTGCCAGCGCTGGCCCGCAGCGCCCCTGGTGACCGGGGTGTCCTGTGGGCAGAGTGGACACTCCTGCAGCAGCAGCCGCTGGCAACCTGCTCAGGATGTGGCGTGCAGCGTGTCTGGCGTCGGGTAGGGTGGCTGCCTCTGTCTTGCGTAGTTGTCCCCTCGGACCTCCACACTTGGTTTTGTCCAGGTCTGATAAAGCACACATGGGGAAGTGTGTCAGGAGGAGAGGTTGACTCGGGGGTGAGCATCTCTGGGGTTCAGTCGACCTTCCAGGACCCCAGCCCAGGGAGGGGGGAGGGTAGTGCGTGTGAGCCGGCCTGTGAGTGTGCCGGTGCACGTGGCAAGTGTGTTTCCAGGCAGTGCACGCAGAAGCAGAGCCCTCCTCTCAGGGTTCCGTGTGTCAGGCTCCAGCGGAGCAGGTCCGGGCGGTTGGTGCGTGGGCCTGCTCCCTGCTGGGCGCCGTGGTGTGCTGAGTGGCGTATGTGCCTCTCCGGGTCCTGGGAACCTGCCCATGCCCCCTGCCCTCTGCCCCGCCCACCATCACTCGGCCCTGGCTCCGGGTGCCTCGGGACCCCGGTGGACTCAGCGCTCCCTCCCTGTGGCGCCCACAGCCAGGTCGGCCGCAGCCCGGGGCCCTTGTCGGGGTGCGCCTCTGCCACAGGAGGCGCGTTCCGTCTTGTCCCTGGGCGCCCGGACAGCGTGGCGGCAGCGTGGGCCTCCCCCGCCGCCCAGAGGGAATGGCTCAGGGAGGCGGTGGGCAGGAGGGCAGGGGCTGCAGTGAGCGAGGTGTGTGTGGCCCGCAGAGCTGACCGGCGCCGACCTGAAGGACTGCGTGAGCAACCACAGCCTGAGCAGCAATGCCAGCCTGCCCAGCGTGCAGAGCTGCCGGCGTCTGCGCGAGCGGAGAGTGGCCAGCTGGGCCGTGTCCTTTGAGCGCCTTCTGCAGGACCCACTCGGCGTTCGCTACTTCTCCGTGAGTCTGATGGGCATGATGGGCAGCAGGCACCCCCTCCAGCGGGACTGGGCAGGCAGGGCAGGCGTCTCCTCCTCCTGCCTCAGCCCCGGACACTCAGTTCCAGGGTCGGAGGGAGCCTCTCTCTGCTGCGTCAGGGCCTCCATGAACCCTCAGCAGCTGCCTGCCAGCCGGGCCGGCCTTTGGGAGGGACTCTCGGCTCCTCGAGCATCCCCAGCCTTTGGGTTTATCTTCAGGGCAACTCTGGAGAGGCGCTTGGCACCTCCGGTTTCTGTGAAAGGGGGAAAATCAGAGTAAAGTGGGGAAGAGATAGCACAGGAGGGGGAGGTCCCCCCGCCGCTGACTGGCCCTTTTCTGACGACCGTGTGACGGTTAATCAATGGTGTTTTCCTTAGGATTTTCTAAGGAAGGAGTTCAGTGAAGAAAACATTTTGTTCTGGCAGGCCTGCGAATACTTTAACCATGTTCCTGCACACGACAAAAAGGAGGTGGGTTCCTCAGGCGGGGACGTGGGGGCGTTGGGGGGCGGGTGTTTTCAGCGGAGGTTCACACCTAGTGTGGTTTGAAAAGTCCACGTACAAATACTTTCACACGACTAAAAAAATGCCTCTTTCAGAATGTTTCTTAACATATGTGATATTTAATTTTGCCTAAACTTAGCTTTTGCATAAACGCCTGGAGCCCTGACGCTTCCTCAGCACATGTGCTGCCTGCTGCCCAGTGTGGAAGGGGAGCTGGGAGAGAATCTGGGGGTGGGGGCGCCTTCCAGGAGCTTCCGCCTGGGCGGCCACGTGCAGGCCGCGTGGGGCGGGCGGGGTCCCGGTGCGGCCTGCCCTGAGGCGGCCTGCCCCCAACGCTGGGCGCCGCGGGGCCCGCGTGACAGAAGCCCCAGCCTAGGTCTTCCGAGCATTCGGATTGCCCTGTGACAGAACTCGGAGAGGAGCTGAGTTATTGAAAAGTTTCATGCCAGCTGGCACTTTCAGTCAGATTTCAACTGAGAGATGGTTATTAGGTCCCAAGAAGATGTGTCTCCAGGGCTTGCAGCCATGTCAGCCGTTTGGGCTGCAGCAGTGGGCAGGCACAAGAGACCTGTGTGGTCTGTGTGTCCGGCTCACACGCTGCCCCGTCAGCTCTCCTACAGGGCCCGCGAGATCTTCAGTAAGTTCCTGAGCAGCAAGGCCACCATGCCGGTCAACATCGACAGCCAGGCCCAGCTGGCGGACGACATCCTCAGCGCCCCCCACCCTGACATGTTCAAGGAGCAGCAGCTCCAGGTGATGGCCCCAGCGGGTGGAGGGTGGGGCCCTGGAGGGCTGCGCCCGCAGGCGCCAGCCCCCGGAGGGAGTCAGTGGTCCCCTCCCCTCCTGGGCTCCCGCCTCAGGGCCAGGGTCCAGCAGGGCCTGGAGCAGGAAGGCCCCGCACCGCGTCCTGTCCGCTGGCTCCTCTCTGTGCGAATCTGCACGCGGCCACAGGCGCATGGGCGTCGACATATGCGGAGCTCCTAGGCGTTTGGGTCTTTTCAGCTTTAGGGCATCATGGTGCTGAGAAGCGTGTGTGGGACGTAGCGTTAGAGCCCGCATCCACACGGACCCCGGTGTCAGAGGCCGCGTCCACGTGGACCTGGTGTCAGAGGCCACGTCCACATGGACCCACTGTCAGGCCACGTCCATGCGGACCCGGTGTCAGAGCACTTGTCCCCTGGCCTCAGCAGAGGTTCCTTCTGTTGCCTAGTCACAAAGGTGAAAACAAATGGAGGAAGGTTTTTTTTTGTTTGTATTTATATATTTGGCTGCACCGGGTCTTAGCTGCAGCGTGTGGGATCTAGTTCCTTGACTGGGGGTTGAACCTGAGCCCCCTGCATTGGAACCCCGCAGTCTTAGCCACTGGGCTACCAGGCAAGTCCCAGAGGAAAGTATTTTCAAGGCAGGTCTCACTTCCTTTAGGTTCCAGTTGCCTTTGGTTTTGTTCTTATTTAACAAAGTCAAGGTTCTTCACGACTGTCCTTGGCTGTCCCGAGTCCCCTCAGGCGCTGGCTTCATGTAGGTGTTGGAACGGGCTGGTTGTAAGCGTGACCCCAGGGGCTGGCGTGTTATAAGAAGGGTGATGACATGTTGAGGAGCCTGGGCAACCCTTCAGGGGGAGACGAGGGGCTCTGGGAAGAGGCCTGCCCCTTGGGCCCGAGGGTCCGGTTCTGTGTGTGACACGATGGTGCTGCGTCTTCCCAGCAGATCTTTAACCTGATGAAGTTCGACAGCTACACGCGGTTCCTGAAATCCCCGCTGTACCAAGAGTGCATCCTGGCGGAGGTGGAGGGCCGCCCGTTGCCCGACGCACAGCAGGTCCCCAGCAGCCCCGCCTCCAAGCACAGCGCCAGCTCGGACCACTCCAACACGTCCACGCCCAAGAAGGTGCCCGTCCGCGTGCTGGCCTTCCCTGGGAGGGCGCTCTGCAGACAGCACACGTCGCTGTGGGTGTCTTCTGTCACTCGCAGAGCCTGCACTCCCAGGGCTCCGGGCGGGGCGGGCAGGGGCCAGCTGCCGGTCTGGAGGGGCTGGCGGGGCCACACCCCTCGGCACCCCGCCTGGGCGTCCGCCCCGCTTCCCTTCCCCTGTGTCTCCTGCGACAGTCCAGCAGCATCCCACTGGTTTAACAGCGCTTTCCCTTTGATGGCAGTTGAGCGGAAAATCGAAATCAGGACGGTCCCTGAACGAAGAGCTGGGGGAAGAGGACAGCGAGAGGAAGCGGAAAGGCGCGTTCTTCTCGTGGTCACGGACCAGGAGCACCGGGCGCTCCCAGAAGAAGAAGGACCACGGCGACCGTCCGAACGGTTCGTGGTCTGTCCTGAGCGGGGGTGGGGGCATGGAGGAGCCGGTGCGGGCTGTGCTGTGAGCTGGCCCATGGGGCGGCAGGCGGGGGCCGCAGGGCCCCTCAGGGTCCTCGGAGAGGCGCGGGGTGCGTCCCACCCCCGCCCCCCAGCCTGGGCGCCCTGCAGGGGCCTCGTGCCTGCCACTCAACCCCTCCTTGCCTGAGCAGTCATAGACGCTCTTTGTGGAAAGTTTGGAGGATGCAGCTGGGAGAAGAGGGGGAAACACAGGTGTCTGCCTTCCGTCCACCCAGACAGCTCTTGCTTTTCTGTGGTGTGCCGGGGTCCGTGAGCCTTTGTCATTTTTTAAAGAAAACGTGACACCATAGCTCAGTTATCAAGCATTTTCAAAATTGTCATTTTATTATTGCAATTCTTAAAGGTCAGCAGCCTAGAGCTTTTTTCCCATGCTTCTTTCTCGTGTGTGGCCGAGAAGAGAGGGTGAGGGGGGCGGGGCCGTTGCTGGGAGGAGGTGGTGGGGCAGCAGAGGACGGGGCCACTTCTTCCCCACAGACTGCCACGAGAGGGGTTATTTTCCAGCAAGTAACCTGGAGGCTTCAGGCCTGGTCCCCAAGTTTAGACGGGGAGCCCGTCGGGGGCTCAGACAGGGAGCAGCTGAGGGTGGGGTGGAGGCGGCCTCCCTGGGGCCGGGGGCCCGCGCTGTGCTGGGCGGTATATAGAGTGTGCTTGTCTCCTCCTCGGAGCAGCCCATGAAGCAGGCCTTGCACCCCTTTAACAGAGGGCTGGGGGAGGCTGTGCGCCTGGTGGGGCCCTCAGGCTCCGGCCTGGCCGGGGCCGCTGGGACAGCAGTCCTACCACAAGGAAGGGCAGATGACTGGGGGATGGGGCACCGTGGTCAGTGGGGTCAGGGACCCCCGAGGACCCAAGATGGGGGCATGCCTGCCTCTCTAGGGCTGTGCCCCCAGGCAGGATCCCAGGAGGCCAGGGCCCCCACACCCCGATCTTCAGAGAGCCAATTGGAAGGGCGCTAAACCCTGAGTCCAGGGCCCTCCCCAGGAGTTCTGACTCGGTTGCCTGGCCGTCTTTGCTTTAGGGAGGTGGCTGATGGATGCTGGGGGCCTCCGTCTAATCAGGCCCCTGCGCAGCCCCAGGGCCCTGCACAGGGGCCTGATCTGGGGTCGGCGCTCTGCTCTGGAAGGGCCTTTCTGTGGCAGACTAGTCCCAACTTTCAGACCGTAATTAGCTCCGTTAGTGACACCAGACAGTGTGATCGATCATCGCTGGTTCAGGACTTCCTGGGAGCTGACGGCGAGCTGCAGTGACCCGCTGCGTGTTAAGCCACGTGCAGAGAGAACAACTGCGGATGAGTGAGGGGGCCGCAAGGCCCTGCACTCGCTTGTGTGTTGACTGTGAGGCAGGGACAGGGGGTGGGGTAGAGGGTGCACGGCCGCAGACAGAGCAGAGCACAGGCCTGGGCTGGGCTCCCGGCTCTGCTGGGCGCCAGGCTCCTGGCCTCCGAGTGCATCTGTCCAGCCTGAGCTGCTGGGGGTGTGGGGGTCCAGCCACGCTCGGGGGGTGGCTGCGTTGAGTGAAGAGGCGTGAGGCTGGCGCGGTCTCGTGTCCTGAGTGCCCGTGTCCCCGCAGACGCCCTGCACGCCAATGGAGGCCTGGGCCGCCGGGAGTCACAGGGCTCTGTGTCCTCGGCCGGGAGCCTGGAGCTGGTGAGTACCTGTAGGGCCACCGCCCTTGTCCAGGGGGATTCTGGGAAGAGCAGAGATGGGTGGGAGGGCGCCCTGGAGCACTGAGAGTATCTCAGGCATTCTTTCCCAGCCTTTGTTCTCACGGGCACGTGTCTCTGGACGCCCACGGGAGCAGCAGGTGCTCGTCTTTGTGAGCTCCGACGCCCCGCGGCCGCGCCCGTGCATGGCGGGTGGTGCCCGACCTGCCCGGCCCCGCGCCCCTCACCCTGCTGAGCCGCCCACCGGGCCCCCACTTCCAGTGACGTGGAGGAGGCGTCGGCGGGCCGGCTGGCTTCTTAGCTGCTTGCTGTCTGATGCCAGCTTTGGAAAACCCTGTTGTCAGGAGCCTAGTCTCTTGAAATGGTCAGGCAGCGGTTAATGTAGGATGTGTTCTTCTCAGCTGAGGCAGCACCAGGTAGAGTTGTCAGGCGGACCCTGCGTCCATGGCCAGCGGGTTCAAAGGGCGTGTGTGTCACACGTGCATCTGAGAAGGGCACTCTGGGGCCGTTTTCTATCCGTCTGCCACCTACAGACTAGTTTTCCATTTGGGTGAAAGGGATTTTCTGACCCCAGGAGGAGAGTGTGTTACGAACCTGAGGAGCAGGGTAGGTCAGGCCTTGTAAGGCTGTGTGTGGGGAGCCCCTTCCGGCAGGCGGGGCTCCTGTGGCTCAGGGACCCAGAGGAGCATTGCGGAGGGGCCTGGGGTCTGCCTGGGGAGCTGGGCTGCTGGGTGGCTCCTGCCCTGCCCTGGGACCTGGCTCTGAGTGCACCCGGGCTCGCCTCCTCCACACCGTGCAGACGCCGCAGCCCTGCTCTGCCCCGGCCCCTTCCCCTGGCAGACAGGGCGCCCCGCCATGGGGCCCGGGCTGCGGGCCCCGCAGGCTGCAGCCCCCAGCCTTCCCCCCGGAGGACTGGCCTGGGGCCCTTGTTACCCAACACCGCCTCCCCCGCCTGCTCCCCCAAGCCTCGGCCAGGCTGCCCCCCTCCCCCGCCCTGCTGTCCGTCAGCCTGCTCCTCCCGGAAAGGCCTCCCGTGCTTGGAAGTCAGGCAGAAAGAGCCAGAAAAGGGACCAGAAGCAGCGGGGGCTGGGCCGCAGGCCCTCAGCGCTGGTCCAGCCGTCTCGTGTCTGCGGCCCCCAGACCGAGTGGCGGGCAGGCAGCGTAGCTCGTGGTCCCCAAGTGGCCCCACGGGGCTCCAGAGGTGGCTCCATGAGCTTCTGGGTCAGGGGGGCCACCACCGGACCCCCAGAAACCACAGTGGGAAGACCTGTTCGGAGCAGGAAAGCCGTGCGGTTAGCTGTCAGCCTAACCCCTGTGAGAGTTAGACCCAGAGGTTGGAGGCTGGGCCTGTCCGGCCGGCGCCTGAGGTTGAGAGAGGTGCTGGCTCCCTCCCGTGTCTGCTGGAGGCCCTACGACGCAGCGTGCGCGTGTCAGCACGGGTCGTGTGCTCGTGTGCTGGAGCTGGGTGTGCACGGGGGCACCCTGCTGCCCCGCCCGCATGTGCAAGCAGCGCCCGCCCTGCCTGAGCACCCCGCCCTGTGCTCACCCCCGTGTCTCCCTGCCCCCAGCCAGAGGCCTGCAGGACCCTCGCGCCCGAGCGGGACAAGCCGGCCAAGCACTGCAACATCCAGCTGCCTGACGGGACGGCCTGCGTGGTGCTGGTCAGGCCCGGGCTCTCCATCAAGGACGTGCTGGCCGGGCTCTGTGAGCGGCATGGCATCAACGGGGCTGCTGTGGACCTCTTCCTGGCGGGCGGGGACAAGGTGCGGCTGCGGGGACCTCGGGCCTTTCTCCGGGGGGTGCCTGTCCCGTGGGGGGCCGGCCCAGCCCTGTCTGTCCACCTCACCTCTGCTGGAGGCCCGGCCGGGAGCCCGGCCCGGCTGTGAGCTCCGTCTGCAGGCAGCCTTCTCCGGGCTCCGCAGCGGCACTGTGCTCCCCGAGGCCGTGCGCCCGGCCCCCGCTGATGGCCCTCTCTGTCCTTCCGTGTGCGCGAAGCCTCTGGTGCTGCATCAGGACAGTAGCATCTTGGAGTCCAGGGACCTGCGCCTAGAAAAACGCACTTTATTCCGGTAAGAAAAATGCAGCTGCTGGTTCCATAAGGTTCCAGAGCCTGCTCCGCTGGCCCCTGCTCTGCTGGGACGGGAGGGCCGACACACCCTCCGTGAGCTTGGAAGGGGCAGGAGCCCCCGGGGCCAGGGCGTCACGCTCCCTGCCGGCGACCACCGTCGGGCTGCACCAGTGCAGGGCCGTCCCGTGGGGTGGCTGCTCCGTGCCAGCTGTGACCGCCCTGGAGAAGCCCCCGCAGGCTCTCCCTGGGGAACCTGGGCCGCCCTGGTGATGGCGACTCCGTGGGTGCCACTGTGCCCTCGAGGGAGAGCGTCTGCGTGAGGGCTGCACGTGTGTGTGGCAAAGGCGGGCTTGTTTCTCCCCCTCTGCCCAGGCTGGATCTGGTGCCGATTAACCGATCAGTGGGACTCAAGGCCAAGCCCAGCAAGCCCGTCACGGAGGTGCTGCGTCCCGTGGCGGCCAAGTACGGCCTGCGCCTGAATGAGCTGGTGGCCCGGCTGGTGAGTGACCAGCCTGACCAGGGACCCAGGGCCCTCTGTGTACCAAGCTGCCCACGAGCTCCTGCCTGCCGGGATGCAGTTTGCCCCCAGTCGTCCACAGAGCTGCGGCATTGCAAGGGGTGGGCGAGGAACGGCTGGCAGCACCCGGAGCCCTGGGAGGTCGTCACCCCTGCCCATTTGCTTCTCACCCTGCAGTGGAAACGCTCGCTGTTTGTACCTCCGTTGTGCCCTGTGGGTTTGGGTTGAGATTTGGGGGTTTTGGCCCAAGGAGGCCAAGAAAAGAAACAAAGGGAAACCCTGCGGCCTCCTGCCGTTTGCACACCTGACCAGACATCAGTTCAAGGGCGGGAGCTGCCCGATCCATCCATACCAGCCCCTCATGTGCCCGCTAACTGCCCGGCTGCCCCACACCGAGGGTCTGCTGGCGCTCTGGCATTTCCCAGCCTGCCATCGGGCTACTTGGTGAATGAGTTAAGGAGGGACGGAGCAGAGTCCCACCCTGTCGCTGGAGGGTGTCTGGGGAGACTCGGGCCCGCAGGCTCAGACCTGTCCCCACACGTGCCACGTGTTTGCTTTGAGATGTGACTTGGGACCCACTGGGGGCTTTCCCATGGCGCAGCGGTAAAGAATGCGCCTGCAACGTAGGAGTCACAGGAGACACGGGTCCCTGTGGGGGGAAGATCCCCTGGAGGAGGAAATGGCAACCCACTCCAGGAGGAATGGCAAACCACTTCTTGCCTGGACAATCCCATGCACAGAGGGACCTGGTGGGCTGCAGTCCACGGGGTCACGAAGAGTCGGACACATTGAAGTGACTGAGCACGCACCTACGGCCCACTGGCCTGTGTTCTCCGTTCTTTACAAAACATACTGTATCAGAGCTACAATTGCAAGTATTTTTAGGATTTTTATTTTTTCTGAGATGAGCTCCACAATTGTTCAGAAATTTTGAAGTGAGCCAGAGGACCAGTCCCGAGGGGAGACCAGGGCTCCCCCCACCAGCTTGGGACGGTGGGGGAGGGAATGGGGGGAGCGCTGCCCCAGAATCTGGAGTCTAGCATATGCCCGATGGAGAGGGGCACAGCCTGGGTGCCACGTGGCCTCCCTGCCCTCCCTTGGCTGTGATCCTAAGCCGTAGCTAACGCTTTGTGCCTGTAGCCCTATCTGTAAAGTGGGGGAGTCAGGGCAGCTTGCTCGTGGGGTCACTGTGGGGCTTCTGTCCCGGGGGGCTGGCTGGCGGGCGGGGCTCCTTCCCTGCTGGGAACTGGGGAGGGCAGAATGCGAGGCTACGGCTGCCCTGGGACCCTCTCGGGGGCCCTCCTGGGTGTGCTGTGGGCCGCCGAGACCAGGAGGTCGTAGCCACCTGGACCGCTTGTCCGCTCCCCACTGGGTGGAGCTTTGGGTGGGTGTCGGGTCACTAGGTAGTTTGTGAGCCAGACTGCACGTTCAGATTGTTTTTTGACAGAAGCTTCGGGACTTGAACAGCAAAATAGCCTCCCAGGGGAGAAGAGCAGGGCCCTGGGCCTCAGACCCGCCTGCTTCCTGCTCTCAGGGAGGGTCTCGAAGCCCCACACACGCTTCCTGGCACACTGAGGACCAGCGAGGCTGGCTCGGGGTCGCCCCTCCAGGCTGAGTGGTCCTGAGGCTCCGGCCAGCTTGACTTGGGGACGCAGCTGCTGGTGGTGCCACCACGTGACCCCACCCCCGAGTCTTCAGCCCAACTCGGTGTAGCCCGCAGCTGGCTCTGGGTGGTAGCTCCGTTCACGTGGGTTCCTGAGGGTGCCTGCACTTGGGCAGGCCTGCCAGCGCTTGGGATCCATGTCATTCCACGTCAGGCGTCTGCGGCCAGCCCTGCCGAGGTGGCAGGACCTGGGGTCAGCTGGCCTATGTGACTCCATCAAGCCTTGGGGTGGTCTTGCTGGCAGAAGGACCACATGTGGTTTGTTCCGGAGAACTCTAGCCTTCATGGGCTGCTCATTACACCGTCTCTGCCTCTAGAGTGGAGAGAAGGAGCCCCTGGACCTTGGGGCCCCCATCTCGAGTCTGGATGGACAGCGGGTCATCTTGGAGGAGAAGGACCCCTCCCGAGGGAAAGGTGAGCGGAGAGATGCTGGGTCCCGGGCTCTGCTGTCTGGGTCTCAGTGTGACTCTGCAGAGGGCTGCTCATGGCTTCAGGGTCTCCCAGGGACCGGCAGCTCCCCACCGTGGCCGAGCTCAAGCCTGATGGGCGTCTGACTGTGGGCAGGAGCGCTGGGGCCTCACCGAGTGAGTCTCCGCTGCTGGGAGAAGGGCGACAAGCCCTGCCGAGACCCCGGGGCTGCCCGGGGTGCCCCAGCATGCCCTGGAACGTGCTCTGCTCCTGGGGGGCCCCATCCTCAGCACAAGGGCCCGGGACCTCAGGGCGCTGCTGCCGCTCCGGGCCCAGTGGCGGCTGGGGTGGGGCCTGGTGGGGCAGCGACGAGGGCCTGTGCACCAGGCGGCAGTGGCTTGCGGAGTTCTCCCCACGCTCGCTGCCTTGGCCTTGGCCGCACGGCTTCTCAGGGAGAGCGATCCCCGCAGCAGTGCGACCGCTGGGGCTCTCTCAGGTCACCTGGCCTCCCCTTGGGTCTCGGGGACCGGCACACCCCGGAGCACTCAGCCCCTCCNGGGCGGGCCTTTGCCAGGGGGCGGGCCCTCGCGAGGGGAGGATCCTGCCAGGGGGCGGGTCCTGTCAGGGGGCGGGCCCTCGCAGGGGCGGGTCCCAGGTGAGGCGGAGCCCTGGCTGCGCTGACCGCCCTGGTCAGAGGCCGGGAGGGGACTCTGTGTGTCAGGCCGTGGGGCTGGCCGCCCACGCTGCCCCCGGACCCCGCAGGACGAAGGAGGGCAGCGCGCGAGAGACAGGGAGGCGGGAAGCTTTCTCTCCAGAAGCCTGTAACACAGAGAAGCGCTAGGAGCAGCCCCGCTCTGAGCTGCCCTGTAACGGCTGAACCCCGGCAGCACTTCCGCTCGGCTGGCTCGTCGCAGCTCCTGCGCTGCCCGGCCGCGCCTGTGCCGAAGCGCCCGCCTTCTGAGCGCCCTCAGGTGTGAGGTTTCAGGCTCCTTGTTGGTCAGAAGCTAAGACTGTAACCTTAGTTAGCTAAGCTAATCCCAAGAAGGCTCAGTGTAGACACCATCTACCTGGGATGGTGGACTCAAGTTACAGCCGAGAACCCACCCCGGTAAGAACAGGCTTCCCAGGTGGAGCTAGCCGTAAAAAGAACCCACCGGCAGTACAGGAGACGCAAGAGACGCGGCTCGATCCCTGGGTGGGGACAATCTGGAGGAACGCATGGCACCCGACTCCGGTATTCTTGCCTGGAGAATCCCATGGACAGGAGCCCAGGGGCTACAGTCCCTGGGGTCACCAAGAGTCGGACACGACTGAGTGACTCACACTTCCACTTTCAAGAACAGGAAAAGTTCTGGGGGGCATCCAGGAAGGTAGAGTACCTGGCCAGGGGTGCCGGGGCTGCAGGAGGGGGTCGAGGGCCAGGCATCGCTCACAGGCCCAGGTTGTGCCCAAGGACGCCGGCACACGCCAGACACCTGGGCTCCTGGCTCTGTCAGGCCGTAGTGTCTGGTCAGCGGATTCCCTCCTGCTCCGAAGGGAACCAGGTGGCTGCTGCCCCGGCGCCCAGAGCCAGTCCAGGGAGGACCAGAGCTGTGCCCGCGGCCTGCAGCCTCCCGGGCTCTGGGTGGAGGCTAGAGGGTCGGGAGGCCCCGGGGCAGCGGGACAGAACTTTCTAGACACGCGCTTGCATTGGGCCAGAGGGGACCCGCTCTAAAACCTGGTCAATGTGGGATTTCTTCCCAGAGTTTTTTGAGCTCATTTCCAAAGCTCAGAGCAGCAGAGCAGACGACCAGCGCGGGCTGTTGAGGAAGGAGGACCTCGTGCTGCCCGAGTTCCTGCGTCTGCCCCCCAGCCCCCCAGGGCTCGCCCCCTCCCCTTCAGCCGCTGCCAAGGCCTTCGGCCCGAGAACCGTGACGGGTCACGGCGAGGAGCGGGCACCCCGGCCCCGAGAAAGCCCGGCCAGCAGCCCCGGCTCTGGCGACAGCCTGCCCCTCGGTGCCCCCGGGACCCCCAGCCCGCCGGCACAGGAAGTGGAGGCCGGCAGCGTCCAGACCGAGGAGGGCGAGCACGTGGCTGACCTGACGCTCACGGGGGAGGGGGACATCAGCAGCCCCAACAGCACGTTCCTGCCGCCGCCCCCCGCCCCGCGGGACGCGGCCGCACCTCCGAGACCAGGTACCTCCGGGCGCTCCGCCCCTGCTCCCCTTTGACTGCCCTCCTTCCGCTGGCCCTGCGCCATCCGCCTGGCGCTGGCGCTGTCCACAGAGTTTCCAATTAAAACGAGAGGGCGGTGGGAAGTGAACCCCCCGCCCGGAGTCTCTCGAGGGAGGGTTCAGCGTGCTTCCTCCTCGGTGACCGTGCTTGTCCTGGCTGCCCCGCCCTCTCTGAGAGGACCCAGCGCCGCTGAGGTCGGAGAGTGGCCAGGACGGTGGGAGGGGGCGGCGGGCACTGAGGCGGCCTCCTGTGGGGGGCGCTCATGAGCGGTGCCCCAACCGGGCCCTGGCGCTCCCCTGCGCCTCTCCCCAGTCCGGGGCAGTGATGCCACCAAGCAAGGCCCTGGGGATTTCTGAAAAATGTGTGTTACTTCTACAATCTAGATCGCTAGCACTTTCAGTATTTTAATCTCAAGATTGAAAAAAAATTGTTTTGTCTTGAGCAACTGCTCAAGCCCTGTGTGGCTTAGAGCCCGAGGCTCACGGTGACCCCCAGGTCCGGCCGCGGGGGCTGCTCCCCCTCTGCACATCGGTCAGAGCACGCGGGGGCCCGCGGGCCTGGGGTTCCCTCAACCGGGAGGTCAGCACGGTGCCTCCAAACGGAAACGTGAACGTGTTACGTGAGCCGGTCCCGAGACGCATGAATGTTGGCTGGGAAAGCGAGGCCCCCGGCCTGCTGGAGAAGGGGCTCAGGGGGCACATCGCTCCGCCTGCAGAGGGCCACGCCCGCGGGGCGGCTCCTTGCCTCCTGGGGTGCACGGACCTTCCCTGTGGGCTGCTCCGCGGCCCGGAAGGCCCCCTTTGCCTGAGTCCTGCCTGGGACGGGTCCTCCGGGACCTGCAGCCTCATCTCTGGGGACCCCGGGCCGTGGTGGCCTGACTCGGTGCGCGGGGTGGCTCTGGAGGACCGGCTGTGTGGGTGGGCTCCCCGCGGAGACCAAGCCGGGCCTCCTCCTCGCATGCGGCCTGCTCTGCGACCCCATCCCCCCTGCCTTCCCCTGCACACCTGTGCAGCTGCACCTGTGCTCCCCCGGGAGAAATAAACCACGTCTGACCATCGGGCTGCTTGAAAACTCTTTCCTCCTTCATTTGAAAACCTATTTTCTCTTTAGAAAACGGTAGATGTATTTTAATCCATGGCAAACACTGCACATTACTGTGTAATTCATTGTTTAATATACTGGCTTTTGAAAATAGACCACTCTAGATACACTTGGGCGCCTTGGGTGTGTCTGCAGACAGAGCTGCATAAAGGCGGGATGGGGGTGGGGACGGTGCTGGACGGGGCCGGGGGTTAGGGGTCGGATGGCTGAAGGTGGGGGCTGCCGGCGCTGCTGCGTGAGGCGGCTGGATCCTTCCACCTCGCCCCGCGTGAACCCAGAGCGCAGGCATGCTGGCTGCCTGTGGTCTAGCCATG
>SJYQ01020659.1:0-53648 GCA_006410935.1 Redunca redunca
TACATCCTGAGAGCCAGAGCTGCCATTTCCTAGACGAGCTGCCTAAACAGGATCCAGAGAGTTTCAGCACATATAAAGTAGGGGAGGGGTACCAGACTCCCTTCATCTTAGAGTTATCCTGAACCTCAAAATAAAAATGAAACCATACACGTGCAGCCATTTGATAAACCCTTACATTCAAATGACCACAAACTATTTTAGCAACATGCAAAGGGCTGAAGTGAGATGGGGTAAATGCAAAGGAGATGGAGGGAATCTCCCTGTTGCTATGCAACCTTATAGCTTGCTTATAATTAATTACCAATGCCATAATTTAGAGTTTTCTAAATATAGTCAGTCCCAGAACTTTTGACTTGAAGTGCATCTAATAAGACTCACATGTTAGAAAACACGGGCTTGGGGCTTGGTTCCAGGTAGAACATGAACCCCTCGAAGGCAAGCACTCTGTCCCGTCCCCTGCTGTACCTCCAGGCATAGAAGAGCTGCCTGCACTTAATGCTGTTGCTGTTGTTGAGTCCCTCAGTCATATCCGACTCTTTGTGACCACATGGACTGTAGCCCACCGGGCTCCTCTGTCCATGGGATTCTTCAGCAAGAATCCTGGAGTGGATTGCCATTTCCTTCTGAAGGGGATTTTCCTGACCTGGGAATCGAACTCGTGTCTCCTGCATGGGCAGGCAGATTCTTTACCACTGAGTCATAGGTGCTCAATAAAACGTTCTGCATAATGAATTCACCTTCCCTTGGACTTATTTGAAAACAGCCTCCCAGAAGAATTTGCAGAGGGAAGTAAAACAAGGGTTTTTATGCACTGCTAGTTAAAGTGTAAAGTGGTTAAAAGTTTTGAAAAGAGCATGCCCTCATTCATCAAAGACTTTTAAAATTACTTACTTACTTACTTATTTGTTGCCTCAGGTCTTAGTTGCAGCATGAAGGATCTCTGGCCTGGGGGACTAGTTGAGGCATTCGAACTCTTAGCTGCTGCACATGGGATCTAGTACCTTGATCAAATCCAGGACCTTTGCATCAAGAGTGCAGAGTCCTAGCCATTGGACCACGAGGAAATTCCCTCATCAAAGACTTTTAAAGTGTTCATACCCTCTCACCAAGTTGTGCCATCTCTGGAAATCTACTTGGAAGTTATCCTAAGTATGAAGAAAAAAAAAGTTTGTGTCTAAAGATGCTCAGGAGATGAAGTACTGTTTTCAAAGGGGAAAAAGACGACCATCTGAATTATGTTCAAAAGTTATTGAATCACAGAATATCCACTTGATGGGTGACTCTGCACATTGAAATTATGTTTATGAAAATCTTATAACTAAGAAATACGATTATATCATGCTGGAAGCATTTATTTATGAATCACATATAACATAGTACACTTTTTTCTTGTATTAAGGAAAAAGGCAAGATACTAAATTATAGAGATTGTGAGTCCGTATATGTGATAAAAACAAAAGCAAAATAAAGAGCATTATTGAGTGCTAGTCGGTCAGAAAGTCGTTCTATATCTTGTTCATTTTTCCTAACAGCCTGTAGGGTAGGTGCTATTGTAATACTCACAGATAACAACACTGAAACACAGAGAAATTATATAATTGGGTCAAGATCAGTGAAAGGACTGGGATTCTAGCCTGGGCAGTTCAGGCTACTCTCTGAAAAAATAATGGGAGACAACACACTAAAATATTGACAATGGCTGCCCTCAGGTGGTCCAAAATGGGGCAGTTACACTCCTTCCACTTTTCTGCATTTTAACAAGTTTTTTGTAATGATGAGAAAACTGCACTCATCATTAAAATGAATGACTTTTAATAAAGCAGAGACATTACTTTGCCGACTAAGGTCCGTCTAGTCAAGGCTATGGTTTTTCCAGTGGTCATGTATGGATGTGAGAGTTGGACTGTGAAGAAGGCTGAGGGCCGAAGAATTGATGCATTTGAACTATGGTGTTGGAGAAGACTCTTGAGAGTCCCTTGACTGCAAGGAGATCCAACCAGTCCATTCTGAAGGAGATCAGCCCTGGGATTTCTTTGGAAGGAATGATGCTAAAGCTGAAACTCCAGTACTTTGGCCACCTCATGCGAAGAGTTGACTCATTGGAAAAGACTTTGATGCTGGGAGGGATTGGGGGCAAGAGGAGAAGGGGACGACAGAGGATGAGATGGCTGGATGGCATCACTGACTCCATGAACGTGAATCTGAGTGAATTTCGGGAGTTGGAGATGGACAGGGAGGCCTGGCATGCTGCGATTCATGGGGTCGCAAAGAGTCAGACACAACTGAGTGACTGAACTGAACTGAACTGAATGTAAATTAATGACTTAATAATTATATAAGTATAATAACTATAATAGATATATAACATACTATATTATATTATATATAATAGATATATAATTATAATAATTATAATAAAACTGAGCAGAAAAACACCTTAATAGGGCCCCATTACTGCAACCTTGAAACTCTAACCATGCTCCGATTGCAAACTCTCTTCCTTACAGAAAAGAAAAATGACCAGTCCAAGTTGGAATGAGAGAGACCTGGGTTTGATCCCTGGGTCGGGAAGATCCCCTGGAGAAGGAAATGTCCACCCACTCCAGTACTCTTGCCTGGAGAATCCCATGGAGGGAGAAGCCTGGTAGGCTGCAGTCCATGGGGTCGCAGAGTCGGACACGACTGAGCGACTTCACTTCAAGCTCGATGCCTGAACAGGGCACTCAAAGCCAGTGCACTGGGACAATCCCGAGGGATGGGATGGGGAGGGAGGTGGGAGGGGGGATTCGGGATGGGGGACACATGTACACCTATGGCTGATTCATGNGGTGAGAGGACGGAGGTCCTGAAGAGCCCTCCTAGAGTGACCAGCACTGGACCTCCAAGTCCCACAGTTCCAGGACACACCTGGGGAGCGTAGCGGCCATTCAAGGTCGTGCGGCAGGGAGAGTGGGGGCGACGCTGGGCGGCCCTGTTTCCCCCCGACCCCTCCTTTCCACGGGATCCGCTCGGGACACAGTGGACGCTGGACGCTCGCTTCTAACCTTGGCGTCCTCCGAGCACAGCCCCGGGAAGGAGCTGGTTGAGAGACCCAGGAGAAGGGGGATCTATCTTTGTCGTTGTGATTAAACGACTACTGGTATTAACTGGGTCAACAGTAATACTAAAGAATATTTGTAAAACATGTTTTACCTTTTTTATGAAGAAAATGAGGTTGGCAAGTTTAAATGACTCGTTTTTGGCTGAGGAAGGGGTAGAACTGAGATTCGAACCCACAGTCACAGACAAACTTGTGCTCTTTATGTTATATGATGCTTTATATATATCATAACACCTTGCACCTTCCGTGAGTTTTCCCTAAGTGTTTATATAAAGTCCTTTAACCCTCTCAGCCGTATAGTACACTCTGGAATGATTTGAAGGTGACCTATACCCTTGCGGGTGCTTTTTAAACTCTGGATTCCAACTCTTGATAGACAAGATACCATTTCAACAATGTCAAGGTTAGTATCTTGGTAGGCAAGATACTGGGGCCTGTTCTCACATAAAACTGCTGGGGTAGCCAGAGAATTCATCTTTATCTTCAGATACCTTTTGGAGTCTTAAGAAGGTACCTCTCTCGAAGATAATGCCTGGAATCGTCCCACTTATTGGAATCATGCTCCGCGGTGGTAACATAAATCCTGAAAATCTTGTCAATTTTTCTTTTTGTTTTTAAGACTTACTTCCTGAAACTTGGGCTTCCCTGGTGGCTCAGTGGTGAAGAACCCGCCTGCCAATGCATCCCTGGGTGGGGAAGATCCCTTGGAAAAGGGAATGGCTACCCACTCCAGTATTCCTGCAGGGGGGAAATCCCAGGGACAGAGGAGCCTGGTGGGCTACAGTCCATGGGGTCACAGAAGAGTCACACACAACTGAGCAACTAAACATTTTCTCAAATTTAGTGTTTGCTCTCCCATACTCGTGTGCCAGCCTCATGGTGGGAAGGCAGTTTTCCCACACGTCCTGGAATGACTCTTCAGTGGGGAAATTTACTCCTGGGTGATGAAGAGCAGCTCAGCCTCATATAATCTATGTGATGATATAAGGAAACATAAGAAGTGAACCATTTACTATTTTTTACTATCAGTATCTCATTCGGTCTTTCTCTTTTTGTGTTAAAGGTGCGGTGCTTCAGTACATCCGTGGTCAGGCCATTTGCCAAGCTTGTGAGGGTATGTCAGCTTATTTTTCTGTAATTGTAAAGCAAATAAATGTATGTGGTTTCAGACAACAATACATCTAGGCGTGGATTTTGTACAGTTAACACTTAAATCTTTCTGCATGATTTGTGGTTCCCCAGATATGCTGGGGAGTGGGGGCGTTAGGGAACAGAATAGTGTTAAATGCCTGCCATGGAAAAAGCCCACGAAAAAACCTTTTAAGTTGGAGAATTTCTTAAAACACAGTGACAGTGATGGGAGGTAGCCAGTCTTCCTATTTTACAAAAGAGGAGGGGTTGTTCAGCTTAGTCTTTGAGACAGAAACTAAATCTTGCTCATTAAAAACCTAAGCTTTTCCAGTACAGTCACACAGTACCACTAAGCATATGTAGTCATAATTGGTGATAATGTAAAAAGCCTGTGATTCATTGTAAACAATAATTCAAGCATCAGGCACTTAGTAAATTGCTAAAGGGCTCCATTAAACTGAACATGTATGGACATACTCTGTAAGGGAAATTTGCAGTATTACGATGAAATATATAAAATCGTGCTTCTATGTGTCTCATAAACACCTGTTTTCCAGCTCTAACGTGTTCAAAACTGCATTCTATCAGTGTTTAACACCGCCTAAACTTGGAACTAAGTAGTTAACTGAATTCAAAGGAATCCTAAGTTTATCTCAAAATTAGCACAGTTGAATTTTCTGTAAAATGGAAAGGGACTTTAGATACTGTGTTTTCTAAGCCCTTCATTTTAAGAAGAGGAATTGAAAGCTCATAGATGGAGTGACAAGTCCAAGGAAACATCCCTTATTTGTTTGAGAATTGTCATTCAGGGTAGCATTTTATAGTAATTTTAAAATTATAAATATTTCTGCTCTTGATACCATGATATTGTCTTAACTGATTTTCTTTTTCTCTTCTTCCCTTGCTCCACCGTTGTTTTTTTTTTTTTTAAAGCCACCTGTTCAGATATATGGCATCGAAGGTCGCTATGCCACAGCTCTTTATTCTGCTGCATCTAAACAGAATAAGCTGGAGCAAGTAGAAAAGGAATTGTTGCGAGTAGGAGTAAGTAGCTTTCCTGTTCATTATTTATTAAGTTCTCATTGCATATTTTTTCCTTAGATCTTTGTGCATCCTTAATGAAGTATATCCTAAGAGAAAAAGAATTGCAAAAAAGGGAAAAGAAAAAAACATTTCCCGTAATCATGTTGATAGGTATAGTACTGGGTAAAATTGTTCTGAACCTATTTATAATAGGTACATGTAAGAATGTTAATGTTAGGAACCGAGATTTGGGGCTCAAGAGAAGAAATAGAAAATCTAAATTTAAGAAACAACTGCCATTTCAAAGGAGGGTTAAAAATTACCTTAAGAATTTATGCTTGTATTACTCAGTATTTCCAAAATAGGCTTCAGGATATATTATGATCTTGTTTTACTGGGAATTTATTTTCCTTTTGAAGTCTTTTCCTCAGTATCAGTTGTTATCTTATTCCCAAGATGTGAGGGAAAGTGAGCAGAGCCCAGTGGACAGCACATTAGTGAAGGTGCCCGAGCTGCAGGAACTGACGATAGCAGAACTGACGATAGCAGAACTGACGGAGGAAGCCCGGGAGACTGCAGGGGAAGCTGATTTTTTTTTTTGTAAACATGAAAAGGACATGAACTGAATTAACAGAAGCCTGCAGTGTGGCTTCAATAGAATCGCCACTGCAGGTTCCCTGGGCCGTCTGATAGTTAACAAGTTGCTCCGGGTTTCGTTGCTTCCCCTTCTTTTACTTTCTAGTCGACACCTCGAGTTTGCTTTTGTTTGTTTGTGCGTTTTTAGTCTTAGAAGGGGGAAAACCCTCACAGACTAGCTGTACAGACCAATACACTTAGGCATTTTGTGCGTCTTTTCGTTTTGAGCTTCTGTGGGAGCTTTTGTCCCAGTGCTCAGTTGCTCTAGCTCTGTGTCCCTCCCTCTGTCCAGTTATCCAGTGGGCTTGATCTTCGTTGGTACCATCACCTGTTAGGATCCTCACAGACCCAGCAGCCTGACTTGGAGATACTTCTGGGCTGGGGTAGCTGGAGTCTTCAGGGTCACACAGGCTTTGGGGGAGGTGATGGTTCCTGCCCTCTGCTGTCGCACGCACCGCTCGTAAACCTGTGGCGTTCTCAAGCGAGACAGTGCCTGGCTTGTGGGCCTTAGAATGGGGTTTAATTAAAATTGAAGTCTGTTAAGCTGTAGAGACATACAAAGGAGGCAACCTTAAGACTCTTTATGAAACAAAATCAGCCATTTTTTGGCACCAAGAGGAAAAAGTGATGCTGCCAAGGTGTCGCTGATGGTCCGTGGATGACGCAGCAGAAGCAGTTAGAGACCTGAAACCGGGATGGCCCCAACTCCAGAAGGCCTGCCGTTTGTATAAGCCAGCAGTTTGTATGGGAAAGCCTTGTTCTGGGGGGTCACTCAAGTTGAAGTTTTAACATCAGATGGCAGTGTAGGCACGTAGCTAGGATCAGAGGCAGAAATTGTCCAGGAGCCCGGGAGAGGGGTTGATCCAAAGGTCAGTGGAGGTGTGTGACCAAGAGATACCCGCACGGAAACAGCGGTTGGTTTGCTGGAGCTCTGGCTTGATTCTGAGGGGAGCAGAGTGCTGGAAGCCGCCCGTGGTCCCGGACCTGGCGTTTGTGATGTAGTGTGACGGCAACAGAGTCGTCTCTCTTGTGGTTGTGGCACTCTGATTTTTTGGGCCTTTGTTCCTCCCTGGAAGCACCAGAGTTCCCACCCAGCACTGGGTTGGTTTTACCAAGCTCTGGGCAGCTGGCCGGAGTCCGGATCAGCCTTAGAGGGAGAGGCCCCCAAGGGAAAGGCTGAGGGACCGCCTGCACTCAGCGCATCTCGTTAGGTCTGCGTTGTGTGTGGACATCACTGGCATCCTCTTAGCAGGGGAAAAACCAGAGTAATACCCGCAGTAGATAATCACAATATGCCACAGATCCAGTCTCGTGGCTGCTTAGTTTTTAAAAAATAATCTCTCCTGAAAGCAAAAATAAACTTCATTAGAATGGTCTTAAATATTTTCACAAAATACCATATCCTGTGTAAAATCATCTGTGGTGCATTCTTAAAGGCAAAAATTTATTTGAATAAACTTTTCTAATTTTATTCATGAAATACATGATTCATCAGAAAGTGTTTGTACAGCAGCTGGGATCATTTATGTTCTAAAGAGTCTAAGAAATTATTTTTGGTCCTTTTAGCAAATCTTGAAGGAACCCAAAATGGCTGCTTCTCTTATGAATCCCTATGTAAAGCATTCAGTTAAAGTGAAAAGCCTAAACGACATGACGGCAAAGGAGAAGTTTTCTCCTCTCACGTCCAACCTGATCAGTAAGTATTAGCTCTTTCATTGAAGTCTCTGAAAATTCTGCTCCTGAAGCTCTGATCCCTGGACGAGGAACACCACCAGCCTTTGGCAGTGTAGAGTCTCATTGCCCCAGCCTGCTGAGTCAGAATCTGCATCTTCAGGGGCTCCCCGAGTGAGCTGCTTGCACAGATAGTTTGAGGAGCACTGTCTGAAGGATATTAAGATGCAGGAATGTCTCAGTGCAGAGTTCACCCCTTGGAGGAGGCCAGTGGGATTCCTACTAAGAAAGTGGTTTATAGCCAGTGGCTGTATCTCTGTCCTTAAAGACATTTGCATTCTCTGGTACATTTTAATTGTTTTTCAAATCCCTTGATCACTCAGAATCCAAAGAAAATGTGTAGTGAATATAAGTATGTTAATTTGGGGATTCGTGGCATAAACCTGAAAATCAAGATTTCAAGCTGTGATGAAGAAATCTATTGCAGATTTGTTTAAGACACACACCCCTTTACAAATTTAAGTCCTCGTTGGTGCAGTCTTTAAAAAAAAAAAAAAAATTGAATATTCTTTTAACATAACAGATTGCAGCTTCTCCATCCACATCCTTAACTGACATTGAATATAGTATTTTAAGGCCACATCAATTTGCGTTTGAGGTGAATATACTGCTTCATGAATATGATTTAAATGGAAAATGTTCACTTTCCCAGATTTGCTTGCTGAAAATGGTCGCTTGAATAATACCCCTGCGGTGATTTCCGCATTTTCTACCATGATGAGTGTCCACCGTGGAGAAGTACCATGCACAGTTACCACTGCGTCTGTAAGTAATGAGTTGTTGCCACTGCATTTGTCTTGACTTTCCATTTTGTAGAACAAAAAGAAAAAGGCCACAATCAAGAAACCAGGGGGAGCCTGGCATGCTGCAGCCCATGGGGTCGCAGAGAGTCGGACACAATTGAGCAACTGAACTGAACTGACTGGTCAGTTGGGAGGTCTCTTCATTTATACCAGCTTCTGTGAACATGGCACCCCACTCCAGTACTCTTGCCTGGAAAATCCCATGGACAGAGGAGCCTGATAGGCTACAGTCCATGGGGTCACAAAGAGTCGGACACGGCTGAGCAACTTCACTTCACTTCCGTGAACCTCTGCTTTGCAAGGCCCGGCAGGTGTCTCCCTGGTGCTTCCCTAATCAGTGGTTATTTATGAAGACTGTAGGTTGGGTTAAAATGTGTCAGGAAATACTGGTTTATATTCCAGTACAGGTTTGAATTATTTTTTAAACATCATGCTAAGTAGTTAACTGAAATGTAATCTGTTAATCTTTTGTGGTGATGAAGCAGAGGGTATAAGGCAAGTGGGCCCCATTGGTCTTATGGACCTGCTGAAGTAGAATATAATAATAGTCACCATTTATTGAAACACAATGTGCTGGGCACTTTATAATTTTTTAGTTAATGTCAAAGGTCTGCATGAAGCAGAAGTGTTGTTACCCTTGTTTTACTAATGAGGAAACCGAAGCCCAGGGAAAGTAAGTTGCTTGCTGGAGGTCACAGAAGGTGGAGCTGGGATTTGAACCACAGTCCTGTCTCCCAGTCGTCCATGTTCCTTAAGTGGCACTACCTCCCTGGAGTTAGTTTCATTGTTGTCCAGTGTACAGTGGAATACATTGTATTTCCATTGTATTCTCTTTGCATTGTAGCTCATTGTAGGAGAACAGTCTGTTGGCTTTAGTTATCTACCAAGCATGGTTGAGTTACTTGGGGTATGCAGCACCTGATCTTACCTAGATGAGTGTTTCTGACTCTCCAAAAGAGCATAACCGATGGTGCTCTTGTGAGGCAGGCTTTCACACGCCCGAGACCAGCACTGATGAGTGACTCTTGGGGTGTGACTCCAGAATGGGTCCCCAGATACTGAACACAGGAATTCACACAGCCTGTCTTGGTGAAATGTTCCCAGAGGGATATTTTTCTCTCCTACTGTAGTAACTTTTGTTTTACTTTATCTGAATTTAAGGATGTTTTGTTCTTTTCTAGTCTTTAGATGAAGCCACTCTGACTGAATTGAAAATGGTCCTGAAGAGCTTCCTGAGTAAAGGCCAGGTTTTGAAATTGGAAGTTAAGGTAGGTTTTTAATTGTGTACAGTACATTTTCTCAGGTTGTTTTGCACTTAAAATGGAGTGGAAAGGGAGAGCAGATTATATAAAACTTTGCCTATAGTAGAACCTTTATGTTTATTTTCAACATAGATGATTACTGAGTCCATTCACAATTTGACTTCTTTTTCCAGATATAATTATTACATGTTACAATTCCATAGCACATAGACTTTTCAGAGCACTTTTTTTATCTTGCTTTTTCATTAATGTCAGAGTATTTTCACATTTCCAACCTATTTTCTTTCCTAGATTGATCCGTCAATCATGGGTGGAATGATCGTCCGTATTGGAGAGAAATACGTTGATATGTCTGCAAAAACCAAGATTCAGAAGCTGAGCAGAGCAATGCGGGAGAGTCTGTAAAAGTGTTGATTTTCTAAAAGTGAGAATTCTTAAACTTGGAGCGACAATAAAATGCTTCCTGAACAGGATATACTGTGTTTATTGTCTTTTAAGGTGGAAATACAGGGAGCCTTATTTTTTATTTCTTTCTCTCAGGATCCCCTTAAAGGTTAAAATGCCCTTTGAAATTTAGTTTTTGTCAATTATTCTTAGAAATTGGAAGGTTCTATATCCTTTAGAAAAAAACAGCCTTCACAGCAGGCACTAAGTGCTTCACGTATCTTACCTCACCCCTTTGTCTCCAAGTCCAGAGCCTGGGCATGGGCTGAGCCTGCAGGGGAAGTTAAGGTTGTCATCTCTTGAGTTTTTCGGCTGTTGGTTTCATCTCAAGTCAGAGCCGGAAGTGGCCTCAGCCCACGCTGGTCAAGCGCCGGCTGCTGCTCCTGTGCTGCCACTTCGTGCCGCTCACAGCCTCTGCAGCGTGTGGGCCGTGCCCCCAAGGCCACGTGTCCGCCACCTGCCAGGCTGCTTACCCTCCAAACAGGGCCAGTTTGTGCCCACTCGAGTATTCTAACAGGTCCATATGTCCAGCCCGTGCGTTCTGACTTGAGCCAAAAGTGATCCATCCTGCTCTCCACTCTCCGTGTAATTCTAAGTTTAGAGGCGGTAATGTCTATAAAAGCTTCCAAAGAGATTTTGGCCAAAAACACATCTCTTCTGGAATCGAGAGAATCATTAAAAAGTGGTGACTGCTATCATTGGGGCAGAGGTCCGGATGAGAACCGTGCACTCAACAGGCAGCAGGTTTCTCAGCTCGCTGGGCGCCACAGCCCCTGGAGTGTCCTCTGAACCAAGGATGGCCAGGAATGTCAGCCCAGGATAGAGTCAGGATTTTTCCCTTCTTGGGAGCACCAGTTCCAGTACATTGATGGTTAGAAGTCGCTGCTCTTGGGTCGAGCTTCTGCCCATTGTGTGTGTGTGAGTCACTCAGTCATGTCTGACTGTGACCCCATGGACTGTAGCCCACCAGGCTCCTCAGTCCATGGCAGTTCTCTAGGCAAGAATCCCTGAGTGGGTTGCCATTTCCTCCTCCAGGGCATCCTCCCCACCCAGGGATTAAACCCAGGTTTCCGGCATTGCAGGCGATTTCTTGACCATCCGATTGGTTCTGCCAGTTAAGGCCTTCCCAGCCAGGTTGGGGGAGCCAAGCACACAGCAAACTTCCCTGCTTCTCTGAGGGTTAAGTCACCCTGAAATTGCCAGAAGATAACATCTCAAGAGACCACCTGATGCACATTCAGCCACCGCACGTCAGGTCATAGGACATCCTGACGGGACTAGAAGGCTTGGGGCCACAAAAACGCATTTCTCCCAGACTGAGAATGACCTCGCCAGGAGTAACAAGCACCCTGTAGAACTGTTCAGGAGGTTCCATAAGGGGACATGCGCACCTGCAGTGCGCCCCCTGACTAGACTCTGCTCTCCGCAGCAGAAGGCATGAGGGTTAAGGACGCGTCTTAGAGCCATCTGGGGGTGCACCTGCAGGCCTCTGCTGTTCAACCCCTGAAGCCGCCTGCTTTTGCGGGTCAGCTTCCACCCCCGTACGTGGAAGAAGCTGTAACGTCCACTTGGTGAGTAAGTAGCTGCTGCAAGAATGAAGCGAGGTCATGGCGAGCTCAGTACTGGGTCTCCCAGATGTAAAGATGTCAGTGAAGGGTGTTGGTCACTGGCCTGACAGCCTCTGACTTCTCTGGGCCATCTGACCCCAGGGATTGGCTGACTGGCTTCACACAGCACCTGACAGGAAGTAGGCACTTGACCAAGTTCATCTAGAATTGCCTGCCAAAATCTCCCCATCTTCAAGGACCTGTTCAGAAATCCTGGTTTCTAATAGACTATTAGGGTGACTGACTCTATCAGTCCCCTAGGAAAAGCTCCCCAGTAAAATGCCCTTAATTTGGACCTAATACCTCCAAACTGAAGGCCGCTCTGCAGTTTCCAAGACTGCTTCGTGTTATATATTTAAGCTTCAGATGGCTCAGACAGGAAAGAATCTGCCTGCAAGGCAGGAGATGCGAGTTTGATTCCTGGGTTGGGAAGATCCCCTGGAGAAGGAAATGGCAGTCCACTCCAGTATTCTTGCCTGGAGAATCCCACGGACAGGAGCTCCAGTCCATGGAGATTGCCAAGAGTCGGACACAACTGAGCGACTTCACAGGCTTGTGGTCCAAACGAGACAGACCTCACTCTGCAAGTGAGGGAAAAGATGGAGACTTGCTCAGGGTCCCCGCTCCCAGTCTCCCCTGTGTTGTGTTTGCTCCTGCTTGCCCCTGGCCACTCCCCGGCACGTGGTGTCCCCGCACTGGAGCCAACAGGCAACGCTAACCTCAGGTGAATCTCTGGGCCCCTCGCACTTTGTCCCTTAGATACTCTCAATTCACCCTTGAAGCCAGGCCAGCTCTTCCCTGCGCTTGCCCTCCTACTGGCGTCAGAAGGAAGAGCACTGTCCGGACAGCAGCCACCTCAGGTGCCCATTCCTTGGTCACCTCCAAGTGTTTGGAGAGCGAACAGATTCCCTTCCCAGAGCCACCCATCGTGGGCAGAGGCAGGGGCTGTGCCATCTAGGAAGTCCTCCAAGGTACTGAGGGGCCCGTGGCCACCACCTGCACCTTGGGTGGGGACCAGTGTGTCCTCCACCTGCCGTGACATCGCCCTCCCGGCTGTCACGATGCTGAAACGAACTTCCTCCTGGCAAAGCAGCTCTACCGTCAGCATGTGCAATGGACAGAGACACCACTGCGGGCCTCTCGGTCCTCTCCCAGGAGCCAGGAGGGCTCAGGCTGGTCTGCAGCCCCAGGATCCAGTCACCTAGCTGTGGACATTTGCCACCTTCCCTGGCTATTCCTGGTGCTGGAGCTACTAAGTTCCAGCAGATGAAAAGAGAGGAGAAGTGTCCCTTCCCAACTGGCCTCACGAGGACCAGGCTCGCAGTTCCCTTTCCCTCTCGCTAGATGTGGACACAGTGGGAAGTGCAGCTTTTACCTCCCTACTTCAAGGTAAAAGTCAAATGATCGCAAGGCCCTGCCAGGCCAGACCTCGGACCTCTGGGCTGTTAACAAGAGGAGGAAGAAACCTCCCTCTGATGCCATGGGAGGGTGGCTCTAAAGGCTCAGCAGCTGCACCTGTAGCGCAGCCAACACTCCTGGTTCCCCAAGAGCACCTGCCTTTCTTCCGGCTTGCCTCCTGACGGGCGTCGCACGAGGTTTGAAGACGTGTAACAAACCACAAGCTTTGAAGACGTGTAACAGCTGATGAAATATCCCTGCCGGTAATACTGCTCAATCCAGAATCCAACTCAACAAACTCCTTGTTGATTAAGTACATAGAAACGGGGGGAGGGAAGTGATCAAATGCTTCAAACACTGCCTTGTGTGGTCGTCAGAGATGAACCCAGAGATCTGTGTACAGTGATGGTCTTCATGGCACTTTTTAAAAATATAGATAAAAATTTTAAAGCAGACTCAACACGCAACCATTCAGGATTCTTTTTAAAAATTAGGGTAAACTGGAATATATTCAAGCAAGGGGATATTTAATGCAGTTCTTAAAAATCAAGATGTTCAAAAACAGATAGACAGATGACAGATACAGCTGTATAGTGGAGAAGGAAATGGCAACCCACTCCATTCTTGCCTGGAGAATCCCATGGACAAAGGAGCCTGGCGGGCCACAGTCCATGGGGTCACAAAGAGTTGGACATGACTTAACAACCAAACAACAAAACAGTCTGCTCGGAAAGGAAGTGGGGCAGAAAGAACCCAAAGCAATCCATTGTAAGAAGGTTGGTTTTTCTCCTTTTATTCATGAACTATGTGAATTGAAACCGTACAGGTCAAAATGACCGAAGAATTGTTTGGAAGAGATTGTTCTTTTTAGCTTCCAGATACACAGAAATATCCATCTGTATTGATGTTGCTACTGGATTAAAGAAAACAACACTCAGTTACCATAATCTTGATCAGTCAAATTTAACATTTCTTACATAATAAGGTGCCAAAGGAATGCTCGGAGAGCAAACCTAACCTCAGCTTCTTTTAAAGAGAAAAGAAACCTAATGTCTTGGGCCTGCTTCATCAAACAAATACAGAATTCTACAATTTATAATAGTGTCTAGTAATTTTTGGAACTCCATTGACATTACACACCAAACAATATAGTCTCCCTTTGATGGGAAATTAAACAGTACCATTATTTGGCAACAGAAGTATATTACAATCAACAGGGTGTCCGTCAGAGAGGTGGAGTGGCTCATCCCACCCTCCGAGCAGGGCTGTGAGGGGAGCAACGTGCCCCCAGCACTGTGCCCATCTGCTGCTGGAAACACAAGGGACTCGGGTCAGGACCGATACATTCCTTTCTAAATAGGTGAAGGCTAACTGGAACGGTCACTGCTGAGCAGGACCCCACGTTCTCTGGCTTTTCTTGACCCCAGACTTGTTTGGAACAAGCAGGACCCGAGGAATGATTGACTGGCTGACTCATCTCCACGTACAGCCCTCTTGCCACACTTGGTGCCAAGGAAGGAGGTCAGGACCTACTCTGTGTGGGTCGATGGGAGCTTATCCACTTCTGCTGGCTAGCTTTAGATGGCCTTCCCAGACTACCTTGAACAAAGAAGTCCCTAAACATTTCCATGTTTGGAAATGAAGTCACTCACATCCACCCAGACAGTTCCTCAAGGTGATTTTCAGGTCACTCCTATGATAACAGATTTCACGAAGCTCCCAGAAATCACAGCTCCCTGAGTCCCCTGAACCCTGAATTCCAGGAGGTCCCTTACACGCCAGCATTTGCCAATTTCAGGTGTATCAAAAAAGGACTTGGACTGTTGGTTGACAGCATTGGGAAGCATACAGCTCATTGAAAGAAATGTTGAAAACCTAAGGCACACATTCCCTATACGTCCTTTCGAGCCAGGGCCCTCAGCGTCCCACACACAGCGATCTGTATGCAACACCAGGAACTCGGCCGTTTTCAGCGCTCCATCGTTCCCAGCCTGACCAGGGAGGCTGACCTCACAGGACTGTCTCCTCCTTAAAGAACCTCTAAATGCACCTCTCAGGGGTTTGCATCTTGAGTTTCATAGGATTTTGCATTGTATTCGTCCTTAGGTGGCCTGTGGGGACATTTCTGGTGGCAAAGGATACAAAGTCTGTGCCCGAGAAGCAGCCTGGACCTCTGACCCTTTTCTGGGACAGGGAAAAGAAGAAGGCCTCTTGCCTTGAGGTCTCCATCATGGATGCAAGCAGCTAGAAGGCTGCTCTGTGCTGCCTGTCCTGTGTGCCGGGAACAGCTTAACCCAGAAAGCCCCAAACTTCATCCTTCACCCCACACAGGAGAGTCACAGTGGGGATAGTGAGGATGCCTCCAGGAAAGGAAAATGCAAACACCAAAGGGATGCGTTGAATCTATTCAGAAAGAGAACTGCAAAGGGTGACCCGGAAGTCAGGACATTTGGAACTTTCTAGAAGAATGGCTGGCTCCACCCAAGATTCATGGCCCATCCTCCATAACCCATGGAAGCTTCCAGAGCACATCACTCATATCTGATGGGAACCAGACTCTCAAGCCTCCTATCCTTCCTGACACAATCACCTTCCCAAACAAGTTACCTGTTTAATGAAATACAGGGGTCTCAGCCAAGGTCCTGGCTAGAGGACACTCGTCATCTTATCGTAACGCCACCTGTTGCATTCAACTTCACATTTTCTTTGCCCCTCCAAAATGACTTCTTTGAATGTCTAACATATGCAACTCTGGTTTTCTTTTTAATATATGAAATTTAGTTGGGTTGAACCCAAGTAATCTGATTAAGCACTCTCTACTCTTGGAATAGGTTTTTAAACTTTTTTCTATAGTTTTATGCACTTAAATTAGATTCCTAAAATACTCTCATATACATACAGAAAAATAATCTCTCAATGACAAATCACATTTTACAATAACAAGTTAATTATTTATAACTACAGAATCTGTGTTAGTTTATGCAACACTTAACAGCATGACCTCTTACACACCATATGTACATTGAGTCATAGACATTCCCATAAACTTACAGCAGAGATTTCTGGACAAACCACTGAAAGAGCATAACTTCTTCACTTTACGTAGTGGAATTCTGCATTTTTCTTAGCTGCAAACTATACAAAATGCAGAAAACCAGGAGCTGAGGACTGCCTATCATACACAGGACATTCTGTTGCAGACTCTCATCTGTATACAAGTATTTACACATATGCTGACCACCTATAGATGTGAAGGTATACGCTGATGTGGCTAAGGCAACAGGACATGAATTATGAAATCACCAACTTCTCTATCTAGGTAGGACTATGAAAGGGTAGAAGAAAGGGCCCAAAGGTACAGATCTCAGCCTGCTTGGGCTTCAGCAAAGAAGATCTGAAGTTGGTTTTACAGTTTAAAGACACTTGGGCTATTGGCAATGTACGTTTTAAATGCATGTGTTAAAATAAATATCTTGCTAGAATATCTACTGTCCGATAGTGAATATTTACCAGAAAACATTTTAAGGATGTTGATTTGTAAAATGTACAACAAAATGTTCACTCGTGAAAACTAACACTGACACAATATTAATTAAATGCCTCTAGAAAACACTTTCTGAACTTTCAGTAGTCCAAGGGATTGCAATACAAGTAGAAACAAAGCTATAATTTGTTATTTCATTCAAAATGACACAACCAAACCCATGCAAGATGAATTTGATATCTCTATTCAACTTTCTGTCAGTATTTTTACTTAGCAAACTTTATAATCCCAGACAGAATTGGGAAACGTAGACAGGATTATTGCTCTGTGTAGGTAGACGTGAAACTGATTAGCAAAGGTCAAGCAAAGGTTTTGGAGTGTCCTGCTGAGCACTAGAAAGTGCTAGTGAAAGAAAGTAAGAACCAGCACACAGCGGGAGGGGCGACTCCCGAGTCAGCTGCCTCCCTGGCAGCTGGTCTTCCAGAACCCGAGGCTACTCACACAGTGGGGTCTCTCCTCCTGTCAGCCCACTCATAGGCGGGATCCTATGGCAGCCAGCCCAACTGGGAAGTCGCTGCGTCTCAGGTGCCTCCAGACACCTGTGTACCCAGTGCCCAGCCTGGGCAGGCTTCATTCTCTCAGGAAGAGGAGATGGGGGAGCAGCGTCTAGCCCCAGGGAAGGGGCACCGGGCACCACCCACCCCCAGCCAGCTCCCTGCTTCTTGTTGCTATCACTCAGATGGTCACTTGGAAGGCAGAGGTGAGAGGAGCCTGTCTGACCCACCAGCAAAGAGGAGAAAAGCCCCCAGTGGATGACTAACAACTAAAAGGAAGGGTTTTATTTCCAATCAGTGGGTTAAATGGTAAAGACTTGGAGGCCTCTCAGCACCCGTGGCCCGCCCTGGACTGGGAGCCCAAAGACCAGGTTCATCTGTCAACTTGGGGCTTGAGTCCTACATCCTCTGACGGATCCAGATCATTTGTGCTTTTATAAGCAGACATTTTGAAAAGCATTACCAGCCCAGTTCTCCACAACCTGCCAGGGAGACTTTGCAAAGTAAGAAACAGAAGGTGAAGCCCCACCTGCTTCAGAAACCAACAGAAAGGACAGTGTGATCAGGGCTGGCTTCGTGGGTGGCTGATCTGTGCAGTCACAGGGGACCCTGTGCTTAGGAGGGCCTGCTCCGGGTTTTATTCTCTGCTGTCCTCACCTTGAAATTCTCCACAGTTCTGAACAAGGGGCCTCATCATTTCATGTTGCACTCAGCCCACGAATTATGCAGCAGGTCCTGACCTTGACTGCAGGAAAAGTCAGACCCACCTGTTCACATATGCACTCGTTCCCCCTGGCGCACATGCAAGCACACACACACACGCACACACCATACAGTGATCTGCATTGCCTTCCTCAGCTCCTTGACATCTGAAATCCCAAATGTTATAGTCTCCACCTAGAAACTCTGCGATCCAGTCTAAGCAGAGGGGACTTGACTTCTCCAACCCCTTCTTGGGGAGGGGGTGCCTCCTCCCCATGGACCCGCCCCGGGTCGGCCCAGCAGTAGGGGGAACACCTCCAACTTAACACCTGAGGCCCCTGCAGGGCTGAATCCCAAAGGGGCCTTCACCAAAGCAGATGCAGAAAAAGCATAAAGGCTGAGAATCCCTTATGACCCCAAGCCCCGACAACAGAGAAAGGCAAGGTGTCACTAAGTACCGCAGGAGTGCTGGCTTCGAATCCCAGGCTCGCCGCTAAGCTCCCTCCCCCACCACCCTGCTCAGACCCAGCAAGTTCCTCCCGATTTGCACAAGAGCAACGCCCGGGGAGCTGCTGTAGGTGGAGCCAACGCCCTGAGATCCGCCGATGGGACCGGCTGGTTTCCAACGTGGGGAGCGCGCCCCCTAGCGGTGACAGTGGGTAGAAAGGCAGGGGCTGGCTCCTCAACCAGAGGCGGCAAAGCCGCCATCCCCCTGCCTCTGGTTCCTGCATCACCCTCTCTGCCCCAGGCCCCCATTCTGTTTAGAGGAGAAACAGGAGGAAATCAGGGCTTTGAGTATGAGAGGGAAAATGCAAAGGAACATAGCTTTAGAAATAGCCGCACAGGAATGTTGAATTTTTTCAGTGAAAAAAGTACAAAACCAGAGTTCCTAGAAGAAAAATATGCATTCTTTCCACTGCATAAAAAGAAACCCTGGTTACTGGGTAAGTTCTCAGTAAATATCAGAGAAAGAAGTGCTCGATTATTTTCAAGGCTGACCACATACGCCCACTTCTGAACAGGTTTATTTGGTGGGCTTTGAATCCTAAAATATTCACACATTTCTGATGATTTTAACAATATAGGCTGGTATAGAAAGTAGAACAAAATCCTTTTAAAAAATGACTCACAAAACACCCTGGCATATTCTAGGGGCAAATTTACCCTGAAATCTGACAACCACACATAGTGTTGGAAAAAAATTATTATGTGGGTGTTATCTGGTTCCCCGAGGCCAGATTAAAGAGGGTTCCTTTCAGTNTAGAAAGATCTGTGTGTGTGCATGTGTGAGTGTGTGTATGTGAGGCCAGCCCTGGATCTGAATGAACCACATCCTCAGGCTCTGGGGAGGGGTCACAACTGCTCCGGTTCCAGGGGACATGTTGCCCACTTCCCTGACAGAAAGACCCTGCCCCAGAGGGACTGGGAGAGCTGGTTGACAAAGGAGGCCCAGCCCAAGGGCGCCTGTCCTCAGGGCACGGCTCCGTTAGCAGTTCCCTTGCTGGGCTTAGACGAGGTCAGGGTGGCTCAGAGAAGGAGGAAACTCGGCATGTCTGGAGGGCTGGAGTCAATGCCAGAAGGCAGTGGCCAGGGGAAACCCTGTATGTGGAAAGCAAAGGGCTAGGACACAGAAGGTTATTGGCAAGGGACGTTTCATCTCTATGAAACACAGCCCCGGCTGCCCAAAAAGGTAGACGCGAAGGACAAGTCTCAAAGAACTGGAGACTCCATGCGTCATCCACATTCCTGAGTCACAGCTGGATCTGACAGCCAGCCTATCTCATCCATAAGGAGGCTCAGTCACCTTGCAAATCACCCTGGTGAATACAGGGCACTCATCCAGAATTGCTGCCCTGGAGGAGCATCGCAAGGGTGCTCAGTACAGTCACCTGGGAGAAAAGACTCACATATTGCTTCTTCATGCGACATTAATTCCGATAATGGGACTCTGCATGGGTGGGTGCGCTGGTGGACCTAAAAAGGCGAGAAGATGTTTGCCACTGAGCGCATCACACCCACCCTACATGAACAGTGATGCCCAACATTCACACGCAAAGAAAACCAATGAAGAAAAGGAAGGAAGAAAGGGATTGCTCTGGTGACCCAATATGACTCCGTGTACACAGATAACCCTTTTTTTTTCTACCATAGTCACATATCCTCTATAAAGACAATGAACAAACTGTATTGGGTATAGACATAGGAAAGTGTGACTGGTAGGTCTATTCATAGGTGTCATTTAAAACGGTTTCCTAACAGCATCGAAACATACATATACACTTAAAGTATCCGAACCATGCTTCCTGCTGGAAAGTGGTAAATGAATGCACGCTTGAAGTTGAACTTGGCCTCTAAGGTCTTCAGCTGAGAGTTACTAACTAAAGGGTAGATCGGCCTGTTTCAAAAAATACTTATGTCTGTTATTCTTGATACAAAAGTCTACACTATCTTTAATAAATAAATAATAAAGTGTATCTTAAAAGTATGAAATGTAAACTTTGTTGCCCTTTCTGACACATACATTTTAAAAATTGCTTGAATGAAGACAGAGCTCTTATGGGAAAGGGTGACATGACATATTCAGTTCCCAGCAAAGTGGGTAGTTCACTATCTTTTTTTTTTCTCTTTTTTGGCCACACCATGTGGCACGCAGGATCTTAGTTTCCCAACCAGGGCTGGAACCTGAACCCCCAGCAGTAGAAGCGCAGTCTTAACCACTGGAACCACCAGGGAAGTGCCAATGCTATCTTTAGAACGCATTTCTACAATCCTAATTAAATTCTAAGGACCTACAATCAAGGAGAACACCATCTCACCCAGGAAAGCTAGATTCCAGGACTGAGAGAACATGCAATGAACATTTAAGGAAAAAACGACAAACTGGGATTATGGAAGCATTAACATACAAACAAAGTACGATCCACGCTTGTCATGAGCAAATCAAGTTCTTACCTAGTCATCCAGCCTATCTCCTGGCATTTAAGGAGAAAAATAGAAAGAACTCAAACTGGCATTACTCAGCCACAAAAAAGAACGAAACTGTGGCCGTTTGCAGAGACGTGGATGGACCTAGAGACTGTCAGATAGAGTGAAGTCAGAGAGAGAAAAACAAGTATCACATATTAGCATATGTATGTGGCATCTAGAAAAGTGGTATCAATGGTCTTCTGTGATAAGGACATAGAGAACAGATGGGTGGATACCGAGGGAGAAGGAGGCGGCGGGTGGGGGCGTGGATTGGGAGACTGGGATTGACATACATTTATACACTACCATGGATGAACTGGGCAACTAGTGAGAGCCTTCTCTACACGAGGAGCTCCATTCAGAGCTCTGCAGCGACCTAAATGGGAAGGAAACCCAGAGAAGAGGAGACGTATGAATATGCATGGACGAGTGACTTTGCAGCACAGCAGAAACCGACACCGCAGTGTAAACCAACTGTACTCCACTAACAATTTAAAAGACAAACAAGAACTCAAACCAAACTTGGCACATGGTCATACGCTCCTGATTCTGGCAACACACCGTGTGTCTTTCCGTTACTGAGAGGTTGGCCGTGTACAGTGGGCTTTGGGAAGGAGTCTCAGGTCTCCTTCCCTGGAACCGAGAGGCTTGCCCGCTCCTAGCATCTCTCCCCCACCACAGTAATAGTTTTCCTCCACGGATTGTCAGTTTTCCTTTGCACGCCTTGGGGACACCTTTGGGAGGAACGTATCAAAGACACGTGTGGAAATTGCCCATGACAAGCAGGCAGGAAGAGGCTCAGACCTGGTCACCAGCAACCACTCTTGTCCTGAAACACAGGACCTCCAAGCGGAAAGGGAATGTCCAGCAGGGCTGGAGATGGGGACCCAATAACATCGTCAACAGCCTTTCAGGTGAGCTACAGTGACCTAGTCCCGCAGAGTATAGCTAGGTAGACAACCTCCCTTAACCCCCTTCCAGGGGTGCAGGAAACCGCGATCAGGCCACCTGGCAGTAGCCAGTAATAGTTTCCATTGACAGCTACCAGTAAAAAGACCTGGAGGAGGCTGGAAAAACCCTAACAACATGCCTGCCAGAATCTTCCATGGATTAGACCAGCATCTGATCAGAAGACCATCTCCCCAAGTGATCAGACCCAGGGCAGCATTTCCAATGAGGTCCCAGTGGGGAAATGAGATTCTGAAGCAATGACATGATCAGTGGGATCATTTCTAAACACACCAAGGACTAGGCATCTTGGAGGGCCTGCTTGGAGGCTGGTGGAGGTAAGAAGAAGGAGGGTCCCATGAGTTCTCCAAAATTACAGACATTGCATTTATGAACCTATTTTACAGTAACCAGACTCAAGCCTCAGGCCCAGGGACAGGCTGGACACCCCACCAAACGTGGTTGGAGGGTGATGGGACTTCAAAGACCCTAGAAGCCATGATGAGCCCCGCAGTGAGGACAAAGGAAAACACAGTCCTGTTTCCTAACATGGGAAATGATTTAGGGGGAAGGATTGTCAAGAAGTAGTCCCAGAAACTTGGAGGGGCCTGTCTTCTCTGCCCTGTTGCCCTGTGGCTGAACACCAAACGCCGGTCCTCGAAAAGCCATGCTGTTTCCAGACAGGCAGCATCTGCTGCCTCGGGCTGGAGTTGTGCCAAGCACGCCCTGGGTGGGCTCCCTACGGCTCATCAAACAACTGCAGGTCCAAGCGGACCACGATCTCTCCCGTGGGAACTTCGTGCAGCAGGAGACACTTGGTAACTGGACCCTTGGAGCCCTGGTCCTTCTTGATGTCAGCCACGCGGATCTCCGTCCGGCCCAAAAAATCTGAAAAGACAGACACACAGACTCTCCTCAGAGAGGCTTCTTTCTCATCAAGGCAGGTACCTGGCATATTGGGAGTGTCCCAAAGAGGCGTTACCCTCTCTCTTCTTCAAAAGGGAGTTAGTTTCTTGGAATCCAGGGACTACAGTGACAGCATCATTTGTAAATGGAGTGAAAACAAAAAGGTACTGGGCTGGGGATGAAGAAGAATCTAGAAGAAACACAAAATACAGATTTTTTCCTTGCACCCAGGGGGGCCCTAAAGGGCCGGGAGCTTCCTGGAAGGCAATGCAAAACCGGATATCATATCCACTGCTCAATTTGCAATGTATATGAAATTGAAAGAAATCTCCCAGGAGAAAGTCAGCTGTTTCTTTTTTATCTCTTCACTTATTTATCTGGTGGGGAAGCGGTGATAGCACAGGAGCTGCAGGCTCCCAGCTGTGCTCCCAGGACAATCTCAACACCACCAGTTTGTTTTTGTTTTGTTTTTTGGCTACACCATGCAGCATGTGGGATCTTTGTTCCCCAACCAGGGATCAAATCTGAAGCCCAGAGTCTTAACCACTAGGCCTCCAGGGAAGTCCTTCAACACGACTTTTCGTCACATTTTGAGTGTCAGGGACTGTCCGGGCTTCCGTGGTTAGGGTGCAGAGCTTCCACTGTAGAAGGCACAGGTTGATCTTTCGTCTGGGAACTAAGATCCTGCATGCCATATGGCAAGATCAAAAAAATTATATATATATACATATACATATATAGAGAGAGAGTCAGTACTGGACATGAATGTTTGAAATTTTTTTAATGCTATGCATTAAAATGGTGGTACCAAATGGGCTTCCAGACAATTCCTTCCTTTTTTTCATTCAGCAGTTCAACAATTGACAGTATACTATGATCCAGGCACTCTTGTACAGGAAATAGCTTTTCTTTCAAGGTTTAAAACCTGGGAACTTTTTCCGGTAGACGATACCAGTGCATGTCGCCCCTTGTGCATTTCAGGAATAACCTCTGAAACAAGAGGTACACTAGGGTTTGCAACTGAAACTCTAGTAGCACTGCCATTGTGTCATGATATTTCACTATTTAATAAAAAAATTCAACCTCGTCTTTATTTATCAGAATAAAAATTGCCAGTGAAGCACCATGGTTAAGAGTCTAGACTTGAGTCACACTGTTCTTAGTCAGTTCAGTTCAGTCGCTCAGTCATGTCTGACTCTTTGTGACACCATGGACCACGGCATGCCAGGCCTCCCTGTCCATCACCAACTCCCAGAGTTTAGTCAAACTCATGTCCATAGAGTCGGTGATGCCATCCAACCATCTCATCCTCTGTCTTTCCCTTCTCCTCCTACCTTCAATCTTTCCCAGCATCAGGGTCTTTTCCAATGAGTCAGCTCTTCCCGTCTGGTGGCCAAAGTATTGGAGCTTCAGCTTCAGCATCAGTCCTTCTAATGAACACCCAGGACTGATCTCCTTTAGGATGGACTGGTTGGATCTCCTTGCAGTCCAAGGGACTCTCAACAGTCTTCTCCAACACTAAAGTTCAAAAGCATCAATTCTTCAACACTCAGTGTTCTTTATAGTCCAACTCTCACATCCATACATGACTACTGGAAAAACCATAGCTTTGACTAGACAGATATTTGTGGGCAAAGTAATGTCTCTGCTTTTTAATATGTTATTTAGGTTGGTCATAACTTTTCTTCCAAGGAGCAAGTGTCTTTTAATTTCATCCCTGCAGTGACCATCTGCAGCGATTTTGGAGCCCAAGAAAATAAAGTCTGCCATTGTTTCCACTGTTTCCCCATCTATTTGCCATGAAGTGATGGGACCAAAAGCCATGATCTTAGTTTTCTGAATGTTGAGTTTTAAGCCAACTTTTCACTCTCCTCTTTCACTTTCATCAAGAAGCTCTTTAGTTCTTCTTCACTTTCTGCCCTAAGGGTCATGTCATCTGCATATCTGAGTTATTGACATTTCTCCCAGTAATCTTGATTCCAGCTTGTGCTTCATCCAGACTGGAATTTTTTTCATAATGTACTCTGCATATAAGTTAAATAAGCAGGGTGACAATAAACAGCCTTGATGTACTCCTTTCCCTATTTGGAACCAGTCTGTTGTTTCATGTCCAGTTCTAACTGTTGCTTCCTGACCTGTATACAGATTTCTCAGGAGGCAGGTCACGTGGTCTAGTATTCCCATCTCTTGAAGAATTTTCCACAGTTTGTTGTGATCTACACAGTCAAAGTCTTTGGCATAATCAATAAAGCAGAAATAGATGTTTTTCTGGAACTCTCTTGCTTTTTTGATGATCCAATGGATGTTGGCAATTTGATCCAACTGCCTTTTGTTCCTCTGCCTTTTCTAAATCCAGTTTGAACATCTGGAAATTCATGGTTCACATACTGTTGAAGCCTGGCTTGGAGAATTTTAGCATTACTTTGCTAGCGTGTGAGATGAGTGCAATTATGCAGTAGTTTGAGCATTCATTGGCACTGCCTTTCTTTGGGACTGGAATGAAAACTGAGCTTTTCCAGTCCTGTGGCCACTGCTGAGTTTTCCAAATTTGCTGGCATATTGAGTGCAGCACTTTCACAGCATCATCTTTTAGGATTTGAAATAGCCCAACTGGAATTTCATCACCTCCACTAGCTTTGTTCGTAGTGATGTTTCCCAAGGCCCACTTGACTTCGCATTCCAGGATGTCTGGCTCTAGGTTAATGATCACACCATTGTGATTATCTGGGTCGTGAAGATCTTTTTTGTATAGTTCTTCTGTGTATTCTTGCCACCTCTTCTTAATATCTTCTGCTTCTGTTAGGTCCATACCATTTCTGTCCTTTATTGAGCCCATCTTTGCATGAAATCTTCCCTTGGTAGAGTGCTCTGGTCATGCTTTAACATTTAGCCAGCTATGTGACATCTCTGGGCCATAATTATTAGTAACTAACTCACAATGAACTAATTCATATGAAAATACTATAAAAGACAAAAGCCACATGGAGCAGTTTAAGCCTTGCACAGATCATGTCGGCACTGGACCCTCACTCCTAGCCTTCAGTTATCCTCCCTTGAATATAATCAAGTTGAGGCCATAATCTTTAAACTTACTCTCTTATTTTTATTGGATTGAGGAAGATAGAGACAAGTGTCTTGGAAACGCTGGCCAGACCCTTTTTTTTCTCCAGCTTCAAGCAGAAACAGGAAGTTGATTAAAGAAATGATGACCCAACATAATTTCATTCCTTTGATTAAGCTGAAATGTCACCCTAGGGCATTGATTAATTCTGCCACATTGTTTGTGCACTAATACTCTTCTTGCTCAACTGGATAGTTTTACCCATTTTCACCAAAGCTTTTAGCCAAGGACTAAAGAATTAGGCTGAGGCTTTGGGGTACAGCCCTCTTTGCATTTACCTGCTTTAGGGAAGCACGGGACTGTGATCTTTGTCCTAGGGAAGCTGGACCTCTCTAGACCAAGCCCACTTTGTCCACCTCCTCTGAGATGCTGTGGCATCAGTGAAGGCCTTTTCCCAGGGGAGGCCAACCTCATCTCTCCAGCAGGAAGCCCAGGAAATTCTGCAGAGCAAGTTCCTAGGTAGAAAACGCCTATCCACGAAAGCCAAGGGGCAGGGAAAGGGCAGAGTGCCCAGGGCCGCTGTCTACTCACCATCTGGCGAGAACTGGTCCCTCTCAAACACAGTGATGCACAGCACCTCCTGCTCCAGGTCTCTGATGAAGAACTGGCAGTTGGAATTCCACTTGGGATTCAGAGTGTCCTGGATCGTCTTGGTGATGTGACACTGGGACCCCATGGTCACCTCACAGTACGGGTTACTCTTCCCTGGAGGGGACAGAGCCCGGCTCTTCTGGGTGCCTGTGGCAGGTCACGTCCCCGAGCACCTCTTCCCTCTACACCCCTCATTCCAACAGCCCCCCCGCCCAATGCCATGCTTAAGATGCAGCATAAGATAGAGAATCCAGAGGAAAACTCACATAATCCAGCATCTTCAACTATATTAACACTTAAATATTTATCATGCTTTATCACATAAGTGGGCTTCAAAACTAAATCTTCCCTGTCTCCTCACTTTAGCTTAGATTGTGTCAAATCTGCAATCACCCCTCAGTATCTACAGGGATTGGGTCCTCAACTCCACAGATACAAAAATCCTCGGAGGCTCAAGTCCCTTATTTAAAATGGTCTAGCATAAACCTGCTCATATCCTCCATCTAGCTGAAACCATCTCCAGGTTATATATAATACCTAATACAGTGTAGGGCTGTGCTAAGTCGCTCAGCCATGTGCGACTCTGTGCAATGCCATGGACTGTAGCCCACAGGTCCCTCTGTCCATGGGCTTGTCCAGGAAGAAAACTGGAGTGGCCTGCCCTGCTTGGTCTCCAGGTGATCTCCCTGAGCCAGGGTGCGAGCCCATGTCTCTGTGTCTCCGCACTGGCAGGCAGGTTCTTTACCACCAGCACCACCTGGGAAGCCCATGGAGAGAGCGAAAATGCAGAGCCCATGCAGAGCGAAAACATTCGAAAAATGGAAATACAGTGAAATTACTATGTAAATAGTTGCTGATGTGTGGCAAATTCAAGTTTTACTGTTTTGAAATTTCAAAAATGTTTCCGAATATTTTTGTTCTGCAATTAGTCGAATCTGCAGGTGTGGAATCTACAGATACAAGGGGCTGACTGTATTGTGAAAAGGCAGCCACTCAGATCTCTCTGGAAGGCAAAACAGTGGATGGGAATAACCAAGTCTGGAAGGAAATTTAGGATTAGGGACCAATTTGTCTTAAAGCCAGGTGGACTCAACCCTCTGTGGTAACCTAAATGGGAAGGAAAGCCAAAGAAGAGGGGATAAATGTATTCATATAATTGATTCACTCTGCTGTACACCAGAAACTAACATAACATTGTAAAGCAATTATCTGTGTGTGTGCTCAGCCATGACCAACTCTTTGCAACCCCATGGACTGTAGCCCTCCAGGCTCCTCTGTCCATGGGATTTCCCAGGCAAGAATATTGGGTTACCATTTCCTTCTCCAGGGGATCTTCCCGACCCAGGGATCGAGCCCAAATTTCCTGTGTCTCCTGAATTAGCTGGTGGATTCTTTACCACTGAGCCACCTGGAAAGCCCCTAAAGCAACTATCCTCCAGTAAAAATTAGTTTTAGAAAATAAAGTAAAGCCAAGTGGAGGAGAGGCAGCAAAGGTTTCCACCACTCACACACGCTAGAGAGGGTTTCTAGGGCCCTCACCATGTGAGCGGCAGGGTTTCAGCTCAATGCCTTCAACCACGTTCACCATCAACCTTCCGATGCCTGTGGCTCTTTGGGAGCGGACTGTGATGGGAGGAGAAACAACACAAAATGCTCCTGTTTAGAGTTCGCAGTATTTCCGGTTTGCCTCGTGATTTATTTGATGCCCCTCTTCAAGAACAAGTCTCCCCTTCCTCCCTTAAACTCTTGCTTCCTCGATCCTGGAATCTGCCCTCCACCCCTCGCCCTTATGCCCTGCGCTCCCTCTTCCACCTGCCCCCACCCTCAGGCTCTCCTCAACCCCCAGGTCCGCCCTCCAGCTCTAAAGGTTCTGGGCCTTGACCGGATGGCTCTCCACCCCCCAACTCTGCGGGATTCCCAAGGCCCCGCTGCCCAGCTATGCGTTACCCAGGTACGCCTTCTCCCGCTTCTTTTTCTCTGTCTCTATGTAGAGTTCAGAAGCTGCTTTGATTTTCTGCACCCAGGCAGTCCTTGGAAAGAAAGAGACAGCACTCAGGCGTCAGGTCGGTACCCATCCAGTTTCCAGGACTCTGCTTTGTTCGTTTGATTTTTACAACAAAGGCTCAGCATAGAGTCTGGTTTTATGTCACATGGCCCTAACAATGATTTCTACCATTCATAACAAAGGCACACGTGACGTTTTTATTGATTTGCCCCAAACCTGGGTTTGTGTCCCCATAGAAGGGAATCTACAACAATAAACGCTGTTGCTGTCTTGCTCACAACAGCTCCTCTTCTTTCCTTACTGAAAAACATCACAAATTTGCCTAATCTGAGAAGGCTAGAAGGATCTCTCTCACTAAACCATCCAAAGAAAGAAACCATTTCTCAGATAAGCAGGCGCTTTCTGTGAAGGAGCAAACACACGCTGGGAAAGCGTCCTGGCGTGATTTTCTTCTTTCCCATTTCTCTGAGAACCATATGCGTGATAAATTTAGCCAATTCCTTGCTTGGCACAAATGCTCTTGGAATATTGTTGGTCTTGTGTCAAGTTCACCCTTCAGAAAAATAATCTGTTTCATTAGGCTCCAGGGCGGAGCCCTGATTAAGGCAAACATGCCCTCAGCTTCTAGGATCCAGGATGTCTGTCCAAGGGAGCCAGACATCAAGGAGGTCAGGATCGGGAGGTCCTCTAATCCCCAAATCATTTTCCTATTAGTTTCTGCCACCTGGGAAACTTTGGGAAACGGGAGAGCCTCCATTACCTCAAAGAATATTGAAAATTGCTGTTCAAAAAATTCTCAAGCCAGATTTATTTCAATGTATTTCCTTTTGAAAAGTTAACTTTTGAAAGCCACTGGAGAAATGAACTAAGACCACTTCACTGCATGCCCCACCCCCACCTCCAGCCAGAGGGGATGGCGCTGCAAGTGAGGGGATGTTGGCCCCTGCTGATTAATTAACTGTCCCACATCCATCCTACTCCTGGTAGAACCCACCCATGTGCCCAGGGCCAGGGAGGAGGCAGGTCTTACCTTTCGTTTATGCTCTCTGCTCGGAGGGTGTAGACTCGGTCGATGTGGGAAATGTGGAAGATGGGTTCATCCCCAGAAGGGTCAGTGGGCAACTTCACTAGAACCTCGTTTAGGAAAATAGGCTGAAAAATAATGCATGGGCATTACAAGACCAGGTTGGGGGTCTGTGAGGACGTGTGTGTGCTTAGGTGCACATGAAGGTGAGGGTGTGTCTGTGTCCGGGGGGTGGCGGTGGTTTCAGTAAACCATACTGAAATAGCGATTTTATTTGGAATGACAAGGGACTCATTGGAAAAGACCCTGATGCTGGGAAAGACTGAGGGCGGGAAGAGAAGGGGATGACAGAGGATGAGATGGTTGGATGGCATCACCGACTCAATGGACATGAGTTTGGGTAAACTCCGGGAGTTGGTGATGGACAGGGGAGTCTGGCGTGCTGCAGTCCATGGGGTCGAAAAGAGTCAGCACGACTGAGCCACTGAACTGAATAAGTGTTAATATCAATTTTCAGATAAATGGAAATTGTAAATATGGTTTCCCGCCCACCCCCCCGCTCCTCCATTTTGCAGGTACTTTTTATCCCTCATCTGGCTAAGGTATTATTTCCCAGGTTTCTACTTGTGAATTTTCATTTTTACTTCCCCACTTTTCATACTGAAGTCTTTAGAAGGAAGTCGCTATGGGCAGCAGCCCACACTTAAGGAGTGCTCTGCTACAAACATCGACATAACAGGGTTTTATGCAAAGATAAGTTTTCAAATCAGTTGGAGAAGTACTAGAGTGATAGTAGGCCGGATGGCACTGCAAGTATTTCTGAAGTCCTCCAGAATAAGAACTGATACGTTTGTTTTTTCCATGGTATATACTAGTCAGCAGACAATCTCCATCAACTTTAGATGTATTATGTATTTAGAAAGTGTTAATGGCTCAGTTGTATCCGACTCTTTGCGACCCCATGGACTGCAGCCCGCCAGGCTTCCCTGTCCATCACCAACTCCCGGAGCCTACTCAGACTCATGTCCATTGAGTCAGTGATGCCATCCAACATCTCATCCTCTATCATCCCCATAGCCTGCCAGGCTCCTCTGTCCATCGAATTCTCCAGGCAAGAATATGGGAGTGGGTAGCCACTCCCTTCTCCACGGGATCTTCCTGAACCAGGAACCAAATCCAGGTCTCCTGCTTGCAGGTGGATTCTTTACCATCTGAGCCACCAGGGAAGCCCCCATCAACTCTGCCTCCAAGCAACTCCCTCCAAGTTGTTCATACAAAGCTGCTAGTGACAATCTACATAAGTACATTGTTCTTTTTCCCAAAAGAAGGCTAACTGCTGCTTCAGAGAAAATTCTTCTGTGAAAACACCCCCACAGAGATAAATTTAGAAAAACAATACCCTATGACACGAAAACACACAAACACAGCCATACACATAGAAACAGACCAAATAAACAGCCCACGGAAACTGTCTACACATGGATTATTTATACTGGCTTTTGCTGGAAAAGATGAGGGGCACAGATGTTCCACGCCATCTTGAGAAGTTTGGAGGGCGTCTGGGAATGTTTGGGAAGTGGACGCTGAAGTTCTAGTCCAGAGCTTCCCATGCCTGCCTCGTCGGCACAGTGGACTGTGAGCCCCATCAAGACGGGGCATGCCTTAGTCACACCCAAGGGGGCCTACAGCAGCCGCGTGGCAGCTAGTAGATGTTTGTCAATTGAACTGAGTATTGTTCTTTTTCTGATGGGTTCCCATGGTGGCTCAGTGGTAAAGAATCCACCTGCCAAGCAGGAGACACGGGTTCCATCCCTGGATCTGGAGAAGGAAATGGCAACCCACTCCAGTATTCTTTTCTGGGACATCCCATGGACAGAGGAGCCTGGCGGGCTATAGTTCATTAGATCTCAAAGAGTTGGACACAACTGACCAGCTCATCATGCATGCACCTTTTTTGATAACTGCTGGATCCGTGCTTGTGGTCCCCCTAAATCCTGCCTCACCTCCTCTGTGCCACAGACCCCAAAGCCTGCTCAAACACTGACCCCCTTTAGACATGTTCTCCTCCCCCCAACATCAGACCTGATGCTGCAGTCTAGAGTTGGACTTACTGTTTTGTACATTTTATACTGCAGGTTTGATTTGGGGCTGAAGACTTTGTCGGTGCCCGAGGAGCCCAGGGGCTTGATGATTTGGGTCAGCAGCAGGAAGTCGTTGAAGAGGAAGCCGTACAGCTCCTTGTTGCTCTTGGCCTTGTAGAGCTTCCCACTGTGCAGGAACTTTCGCGGCCCCAAGCAGTTGGTCACAGAATTGAACACAAGTTGCTGAGGAAGGGAAACAAAACCCAAAGAAGATATGATGGAGTGAGGTTGTTTTTATGTTGTGGCTGTTTTTTCGTTCGTTTGTTTTTTCGCATCTGAAAGCTGTGGGCTCCATCAGAATCTGAGGCCCATATCTTAGGCTCAGATCGAGGACGGCTTTGGAGACTTCAGGCAGGGGCTTTGGGAGCCAAGAAGCTAAAGGTGTGGTTCGGGAGACTGCATGTGTCAGGATGAACCCTGGGTGTGATTCCTAGTGCCCTTCTTTGAGGTCTAGTGTCTCAGCGTGACTTTTCTCTCTTTTATTTATCGGGGAAACAGGGCAGCAGGAAGAAAGCCCTCCATCCTTGATGAGCGCGCTCTGCGCATAGGCTGGTCCACCGGAGGCGGCATGAACCGTCCCAACCATGGCCCACACAGGCTCAAAGGGTCGTGCCTGCTGCTGGAGACAGCGCCCTCTCTCTGCGCAGTTCCACAGGACAAACGCCACTGTCCAGGGTGCAGCGTGAGTGCAGGTCTCTATCACGCGGGCGGACTGCCAAACACCGTGGTGCTGCCGGGGGGCCTCAGAGCCAAGCAGAGCAGAAACCGCGCTGGTGCACAATAGATCTCGCCCAGCTCACTGCTCCAGAAGATGGGAGGGACGGCTCTCTTCCTGCCACCTCCCAAACCTTGGAGACAGCTCTAAGTGCTGAAATGCAGCCCTACTGTCCACCCCTGGGCTCTGTCATCTCACACTCTGTCACCCCCCTGGACGCTATCATCTTATACTCTACCATCCCTCTGGGCTCTGTCATCTCACGTTCTTTCACACACACACACACCTGGCTCTATCGTTTCATGCTCTATCATCCCCCCCGGGTTCTATCATTTCCTGTGAGCAGGTTCTAAAAGGGGCAGAAGGAAACGGTAGAAGATATGACCTCACTAAGGACCCCCTTTTGGCCACTAGAGGAGAGACTGAGGGAGGGGAAGGCCACAGCTGTGCCTCAGAAGCAATATGAGAGAGGCAGGACACGGACCTCCAGGGTTTCCACCTGCTCACACTCGGGCCCCAAGAGTACACTCCATCCAGCAACCTTCAAGGCCGAGGCTCTCCACGGCTAGGAATGCTACACATCTCCTGAAGAGGATTAATGAAGAGTTCACAACACACGTCCCCCAAGAGATGTTGCTGGCTGCCTCTAGTGGGGAAGGCTGGCTGCCTCTAGTGGGGAAGAGAGAATCAACAGTGTCTCTGTGACCAGAGGCCTCAAAGGAGAGTGGCCACTCCAGCCCACTCTCAGGCGCAAGGAGGAATGGGTGCCGACAACCTCCCACCAAGGTTCTGAGGGAGCCCAAACAACTGAAGATGGCACCCCAGAGGGAGCCTCCCAAGAGTGGTCCCCTGAACAAGAGCCTGGAGGCCAATCCAGTCCTCTTGATTTGCCACTTGGGGCAACGAATCCAGTGAGTCACTCGGATGACGTAGAGGTGGTGTGGTTTATTCTTACTCAAAGGTCAGAGCCTCCAATTATTCAGGCTGACACCGAACGTATGTGAATTGGAAACCGTCTTCATAGTTCTTGATCTTAAGACAAGAATGCCAAAGACAGCATTTACGTGAAACTTAATCACTGGTATATGCTTAGATCTGGGCCAGGAAATGAAAGCCAACATGCCTCGTTCCCAAGACCACGAACCTTGACCATACAGACAAAACAGGCCATACAGAAAAAACTGGTGCACAATAGTCAGGAAGGGCTGGTCACTTAAGAAGCACAACAGTCTATTTCAAAGAGGGTACATACACCACCGAAAGCAAATGACAAGAGTTTATTTTATTCTTAAGGTTTCGTGGGGGGCATTGGCTGTGCCTCAAGGCAGGTGGGGTCTTAGGCCCCCTAAATTGGTGCCCCTTGCAGAGAAGGCAATGGCACCCCACTCCAGTACTCTTGCCTGGAAAATCCCATGGACGGAGGAGCCTGGTAGGCTGTAGTCCATGGGGTTACTAAGAGTCGGATGACTGAGCGACTTCACTTTCACTTTTCACTTTCATGCATTGGAGAAGGACATGGCAACCCACTCCAGTGTTCTTGCCTGGAGAATTCCAGGGACAGAGGAGCCTGGTAGGAGGCCGTCTATGGGGTCGCACAGAGTCGGACACAACTGAAGTGACTTAGCAGCAGCAGCAGCAGCAGCAGCAGTGGAATTACGGAGTCCTAACCACTGGCCTTCCAGGGAAGTTCCTATTCTTCATGTTTTATAATGAAGACTCAGGCCTCACTGAGTCCTGTGACTGCAGCCATGAGACTCAGGGAAGGGCCCCTTTAAAAGTACACAGTGCGGGGGATTCCCTAGCAGTCCAGTGGTTAGGACTTTGCACTTTCACTGCTGGGGTGGAGTTGAGTCCTGGTTGGGGAACTAAGAGCCTACATTCTGCATGGTGCAGCCAAAAAAAAAAAAAAAAAACCAGAGAGAGAGAAAGAAAAAGATAAGAGAACATTTTTTAAAAAAGAAAAAGTGCACGGTGGCCCTTCAACTAACAGATCCAGGAGCAGTTCAAGTCCACCGTCTTCAGGATCACCTTAGTGCTCCTCGGAATGACACACAGTCCTTCTTTCCTTGCCCTGCCTTCAACTTGTCTTAAAGCCTATCGTCTGTGACCTCACATTCCTCACCCACGCCCGGCTCAGGCTGAGGCCTCCACTGAAGTGCCCTCCCCTGGATTCCTTCCCAGGGAGATATCTTCATCCTTGAACACGCAGCCAAGTCTCACCCGCTCCCACCTGTCCCTGAGTCCTCCGTGACTCTTCCTTCCTCCTCGCCGAGTCCAGCAGCACTTGGCACCTGGATCTGCCTCATCAGTTCTCACACTGCACTGTAAATGCTGGGCCTCTAAGTGATCCAGGACCGCAGGCTTCTTGAGATGGGGTAGGCCCTATCTCACGGATTTTCATGTCCTCAGTGGTTAGTGCTGAGCAGTGTTTAGTACCAAGCGAGGCTCATGGGCCAGATGCTCAGTAAATGCTCACTGAATAAATGAATGAATAACTGACCCAACCAACTGGTGACCACCCCTGGACTGCGTATCAGCACAGTTTAATGGGAACCCACATCCATCACCTTCATTTCCACATGGCTGCTTTCATAACTTTGCTTATCCCACACCTGTGCTAAAGGGGGACGGGAGGTAGGGCAGAGAGGCAACAGTGGGGTAACTTCCTCAGGTAGGGAATGTCTGTGATGCCTGTAAGAAGAAAAGAGTCACAGGGAGTGTGGGTAAGGGAGACGGTCTGCCTAGGCAAATTTTAGTGAATTGTGTAAGTACATGAATGTGTGTGTGGGGTGTGTGTGTGTGTGTGTGTGTGTGTGTACAAAGAGAGAATAGCAGAGTGGGTGAGACTAAGGGAAAGATTAGGGTCAAGAAGAGAATCAAATACTATAAGAGGGTATTTCTGGCAGTATCATGGACTAAAGACTCTGACTCAACCTAAATGTTAAATGAAAAATGCAAAATGTTAAAATGGAATTAAAAAATATAGAACTGTACTTTTTAAATACAAGCAAGCTGGTAAAAATAAAAATAAAAGCAAAAACAATTTGCAGAAGCAGAAAATGGCTTGGAAATGTGAACCCTGGAAGATATACAAGCACCAAAGCTGGCTTTAGCTTTGAGAGTCTTTCTTAAATCTGGTGACCCTAAGCTTCCATTTTAAAGGCTACTGGGGGGAGAAGGAGAAAAGAGATCTATCTAGTGTCTGCATGAGGTGAGGGACATAACAGTAGATCCCAGAAAGCTGAATCACAGAGGAAGAATGACAAGTAAACTCAGTACAGATGGGAATAGCAAGAAAATTTGCTTGTTTTTTAACTTGGCGTAACCAACCAACCACAAGGTTGGTTGTGATTACTGAGAATTTGTAACCACAGTGCAGCTCTCACACAAATTTAAAAATGGCCATTTGTGAAAGGAACAAGACAAGAAAAACCAGTAGGTTAGAGAAATAACTAGAACTGCTGGAAAGGTAAAAGAAAATAATTGAGAACAAAAAATAAAGAAAAGAACTGAAATTAAAAACTTGATAGATGGCTTAAACAACAGATTAGATGCAGCTGGAGAGAGATTAGCAAACTGGAGGGCGCAGAAGAGGACAATTCATGATTTCTCTCGTCCTCCTTCTGGCTGGATGCTGAGACTCAGAGGGGCGGCCCAGGTCCCACCTAAGGTGTTACCTCCGACAGGCCTTCACACTGCACGTGGGCCTGGATCCACTCCAGTCGGTCTGAGTTCTCCTTCTCCCGCACCCCTTCGTTCACCTGGGAGCACAGCTCCTCTGCCTTCTCCAGGGCATGCTTCAGGTGGCTGTGGTCTGGGTGGTTTTCGGGAGTGTTTTCCAGAATCTGCATCAGAGAACAGAAGACAGTAGCCTTAGGCAGTGAGTGGGGCGGGGGTTCACTGTTCTGGAAGGCTCGCCCCAGCAGAGAAAGGGCTCTGCACAGACCTCCCTTAGACAGTGCCCACGTGTTTACAGCTGCAGCTCTGAGTACCCACCTTGGCAACAACGTGGAGAGAGATGGCCACTCTTTGTTGGCATGGGACCTCTATGGGGGCAGGGGCTGCCATATTATCAATACTTAGGGTATGAGGAGGGCAGCAGCTGCAGCAAGGGCAGCATCACACCCCATATGGATTCCTCCAGGGAGACTCGTTCTTCCCTGAGTCCGTGCACAGCTGCAGGCATCTGTATACCTATGGAACTTCATGCTAATGGGTGCATCGGAGCAAAGGTGCATTTTTCTGAATGAATCATTCCAGACCAGCAATTAAGAGTTCAGGTCTAGAGCAGGAGTTTCTGGATTAAAATCCCTGCTCCGCCACTGACCAGCCATGACATGAGTCAGTCACAAACATGTTCTGAGCCTCATTTTCTTCATATGAAAAATAGGGCTACTAATAGCACCTCCTTTGGGCTTCCCTGTAGCTCAGCTGGTAAAGAATCTGCTTGCAATGCAGGAGACGCTGGTTCAGTTTCTGAGTCAGGAATATCCACTGGAGAAGGGATAATCTACCCACTCCAGTATTCTTGGGCTTCCCTGGTGGCTCAGACGGTCAAGAATCTGCCTACAGTGTGGGAGACCTGAGTTTGATCCTTGGGTTAGGAAGACCCCCTAGAGGAGGGCATGGCAACCCACTCCAGTATTCTTGTCTAGAGAATCCCATGGACAGAGGAGCCTGGCGGCTACAGTCAGTGGGGTCACAGAGTCAGACATGACTGACTGGTTAACACTGTCCACATATAAATAATTCAGGTGGGTTTTACCCTGAATAATATCTCATCCCCAAGGTACACTTTGGTTTAAGGTCCTAAGTAGGCACTCAATTTGGGAAAAACTCCCAAGCTAGGTATTGCGAGTTCCCCAACTTCCTTTGTGGCTCAACTGGTAAAGAATCCACCTATAATTCGGGAGACCTGGGTTCCAACCCTGGGTTGGGAAGATCCCCCAGAGAAGGGAAGGGCTACCCACTCCAGTATTCTGGCCTAGAGAATTCCATGGACTGTATGATGGACCATGGAGTTGCAAAGAGTCAGACACAACTGAGCGACTTTCACAATCATTTCCAAACCACAGCTCCAGCTCTGGATGGATCCTGGCTATACATTCAAATCCCTTTGAAAAGTCCTGACCTCAACTCTGACCATATCAGAATCCCCAGGGGTAGGACTCAGGCATTGGCATTTTCTAGAGCTTCCCAGGTAATTCTAATATACAACTGAGTCTGAGGACCACAGTTCTAGATGGGAATCCCACGTAGCAGATTGTGTGAATTCATTTTTTTTTTTCAAAAGTGAAAATAGATATATCGCTTTTTCTCATTGTAAAAGTACTATTGTATAATGTATGAAATTTAGAAAATTTAGAAAGTTATAAAGAACCTAAAAAAACACCTTAAATCGTGCCATCGGATAATAACCTCTGTCTTTCCTATTCACGGACTTTCCAGGTGGTGCTAGTGCTAATGAATCCTCCTGCCAGTGCAGGAGACACGCAAATACATGTTCGGTCCCTGGCTTGGGAAGATCCCCTGAAGGTGGGAATGGTAACCTGCTCCAGTATTCTTGCCTGGAGAATCCCACGGTCAGAGGAGCCTAGCAGGCTCTAGTCCATGAGGACACAGAAATCTGGATGTGACTGAGTGGCTGAGCACACATACACATTCTGCTTGTTAATACATTCTGCCTAGATGGGTGGAGGAGCCGGGTGGGCTGCCGTCCACGGGGTCGCTAAGAGTCAGACATGACTGAGCGACCTCACTTTCACTTTTCACTTTCATGCATTGAAGAAGGAAATGGCAACCCACTCCAGTGTTCTTGCCTGGAGAATCCCAGGGACGGGGGGAGCCTGGTGAGCTGCCATCTATGGGGTCGCACAGAGTCAGACATGACTGAAGTGACTTAGCAGCAGCAGCAGATACAAATACACATAATTTTTTAAGAATAGAGATTGGATCACACTGCCATACTACACTACCATGTTGAACTTGCTTTTTCCCCACTTCATGGCAGTTATAGCATGTTATTTAATACATATGATCATATGATGATCACTTCACATGAATCTAAATCATAATTTAAAAAAAGTTTTTATTGAAGCATATTTATCATTTTTAAGGATTCTATAATATGTCATTGTAAGGATGAGCCACAATGCATAAAACTTCATATTTTTCAGTATTTCTCTGATTATTTCTTTAGAATAAATTCCTAGAGATGTAAATGCTGAGCCAAAGAGAACACAGAGTTTGATGTATACATCACCCTCCGAAGGCTGAACCAGCCTACCCTCCGTGAGCAAACCTGCCAGCACTGTGGATTCACAATCATTTCAGTAAATGCCTACCTGGCAAGCCAGAAGCAATATATTTTCTTGTTTAGTTATGCATTTCTTTCATTATCAGAGAATTTGAATTTTGTGTACATTTAGTGCATAAGTACATTAAATGAGAAAGCTAACATTTATGTACTGCTTAGTATGAGACAGACAGACATATATTCATTCACTCACTTAACTTCTCAGAACAGCATGCAGTAGGTACTATTAATGTCTCTACTTTACAGGTAAAGGAACTGAGGACCAGAGAGGTAAACTAAGTCTCCCAAGGACACACAGCAGTGGTACGGGAGATTCTAAACCAAGCAGCCTGGTTCCTAACAACACACCCTTTACTAATATTCCACACTCCTCTCAGAAACGTCCAGTTAAAGATTTTACCTAGTTTTCTTTTTTCTTAAACCAATTTTTCTATTAGAGTATTTGTCTTTTTCTTTTTGAGCTGTAAGAGTGCTTTAGATACGAACATATACACACAATCTCTATATGTTTCAGTATCTACTTGTATACAGTTAAAGTGTTTTTCCAGTTTATATCTGTCATTTGTCTTTTAATGTTTGTTATATCTTGTTACACAGAATTTTTTAAGAAAAATGTTTATGCAAATAATAATGTTCTTGATATGCAAGATTCAAATAATACAGAATATTGAGAACAACTGTGCTATCTCCCTTTTGCTTTCCTGCCTCAGAGGGATGCCCAGAGCAAAGGGCGTCCCTTTAGTTCCCTTTAGACACTCCACATACATTTAATACCCACCCAGAACTTTTCCAAAATAGACCCTACTGTAGGATGGCTTCTGAGGGGTTTTGTCTGTCTGTTTTACTTAATAGCATTTTCTAGATATCATTCCAACTAATACATAAAAGTCTCTTTCATATACAGATTCACCACTTTAAGTACGCTCCTTAATGAAAATCTAGTTGCTCCCAGAAGAAAGTATTTTTTTTTCAAGTTGCTGCAACTCTAAATCCTTTAAAGCTCTGTCTTTGGCGCCATGCTGAGAATTTCTCCATCTTACTGTTATAAAGAATGTTGTTTCGTCTTGGTGCTTTTGCAGCTTTCCATCTGTATCTTATAACTGCCACCTTTTAAAATTCTGTTCTCAGTTTTGCTAGTTTTCCATTCATTCTTTTGGGTTCTCAAGGGGGTAGAAATCATGTTTCTGCAAAGAATGATAATTTGTTTTTTTTCCTTTTTAATATGTATGCCTCTCAGTTCTCTTGTTTTTGTTTTTCTTCCCATTGACTAGATCTAGAACGCCTATTTTAAAAACTTGTTTCCAACATCAATTTGCAACTAAATATTGTGGAAAGTAAACAAAGTTTTGAGTTAGTTTAATAGTAACCATATGTTGGAGAAAAGGAAAGGGTAGATTGAAAGCATCTTTTAAAACTAATTATTTAACTCAGCAAATGTGACCACAGTGTATTCTGTGGGGTGGAACTGGGGCTGGACTGGGGAGATGCTCACAGGGGAGAGGAACTTGTGACATATAAGGGGATTCAGCAAATAAGGAAATAAACTGAGAATAACGAGAGCAAGGCTTCTCATGGAGAAGGGAGTTATCTACATAGAAAGGGGGAGGGCTAGAACAAATTCTATGATCGGATTAGAACAGGAACTATTGGTGCGAACTCATGGCTTCTAACACATACATATATGATCTTAAATATATGTTTGTACACTTATGTGTATGTAACTGTGTGTATGGATGTATACACATATATATGTTTCCCAGCTCCGCCTCTGAGAGACTCAAGAGGCAACAACACCTCGGAAGTGGTGAGCACACCAGTGTACAGATGCGGGTTTCTAAATTCTTCACGGAAAGGAACCAGACCTAAAACCTCTCTCCACAAGCCATCCACCCTGTGCTTACAGAATCACAGGCTCAGAGGCTGTCTAAGTCTGTTCACTCTCTTTAAGGATGGGCACACTGGAACCCTGGTTTTTTCTTTTCTTTTGGCATCGGCTTTCTTGAAATGACAGGAGAACAATCATCTAATATCAACATAGAGTATCTCACAACGGCTTTCTGAGGACAGGTGGTGGAAACTTATTCCTTTCTCTCTTTCTTAGAGCTTCCCTGGTGGCTCAGATGGTAAAGTATCTGCCTGCAGTGCTGGAGACCTGGGTTTGATCCCCAGGTGGGGAAGATCCTCTGGAGAAGGAAATGGTAACCCACTCCAGTATTTTTGCCTGGAAAATTCCATAGATGGAGGAGCCTGGTAGGTTGCAGTCCGTGGGGTCCCGAAGAGTAGGACACGACTGAGCGACTTCACTTTCTTTTCACTTTTCTCTCTTTCTTATTAGGAAAAACCAAAGCATCAAGACCCTGCCTGTATTAGGAAAAGAACTGACTTACAAGGTGGAAGCCACGTGTTTGTTTGCACAGCTGATGTGTGTATTATTAGCTCTGTTCACAATAAATCTTTCTGGGGCTTCCCTGCTGGCTCAGACTGTAAAGACTCTGCCTGCAATGCAGGAGACCCAGGTTGGGAAGATCCCCTGGAGAAGGGACTGGCTATGCGCTCCAGTATTCTTGCTTGGAGAATCCCACGGACAGAGGATCTTGGTGGGCCACAGTCCATGGGGGTCACAAAGAGTCAGACACAACTGAGCGGCTAACACTTTCACAGTAATTCAGCTTTTCTTTCGGAGTGACCACTCAGATACCTCCTACAGCCTGTTGGTATACGGTTTCCACACAACAGATACCAGGTGTGTTGGCTGGGGAACCTGCCCATGACCCCAGATCCCAGACCTGCTGAGATAGCATGCCTCTGCTTGAAAAGGCAAGGCAGTTACTTACATTTTTAATGATCAGTGGGTATCTCGTTACTCGTTGCATAGGCTTCAGTATAAAACTAGACAGGGGCATTCCCTTACAGCGTGGGTCCATGGCCAGTCTCTGAAAAAAAAGAGATTTTTTTTAAATGTACTTAAGAAATCTGCAAAATCCGGTTAGTGACATCACACCGATGTTATCCATGACTCCCCACCCACTGCATTGTCTCATTTATCTGGACGACAACTTGGGGAGCCTGGAGCTGGAAGGACGGGGCTGGTTGCCCTGGGCCAGGGGGAGGCGTGTTCCAGATGGAGGGTGGGAGCTGATGGTGGGTGTGACTCCACAGCAGGGTTAACCCCTGCTCCCCAGTCCCGCAGAGCTTCCAGGCTCCGAACTTCCAGGGATGAGATTCTAGCTCTACAGAGAATATCCCCTCTGGATATCTGCCAGAACTCTACAGCATTCCTAGTAGCAAGGAGAGTCACAAAACTCTAGGGTCAGAAAAAGAATGCCCTTGAGTGTCAGAGATACTGCAAGTCCCAAGTCTCACTGCACCCACCAGTGGGAGCCCCAGGCAGGGTGGGGATGGCGAAGCTGAGACGTGATGCTCAGGCCCTTGGGACACCGGCTGTCTCCACTCTGGACTCCCTCGCCTCTTTCTTTCCACTTTTGTCAACTGGACTGGGGGACAAGAGTCCTTCCGCACCAAAAAGGTGAGTTTTTGTTCAACAAGTCACAGGGGTTATATGGTGACAGCTCTCCGGTAAGGCTTAATGCCTTAGGAATGGGTTTAATGCCCTGACCTGGGCCCCAAGCCCTAGGGCCTGTCAGCGCCTGGACCTGCTCCAGCCATGGACACCCTTATTCCAGGAACTCTTTGCAGCTGCCAAAGGCAGGACAAAGTCTCGCAGTGATGAGGCCGGGAGAGGTGATAAGGCGAGGCACAAGCAGGGGAGGGGGAATAAGGCCCCTCCCTGGGCTGAGGTCAGCGTTTCCCTGAAGTTCAAGTGCATGCAGTGATGGACTCATTCTGCCTGCACCCAGGGGAGACCCTTGGCCCTTGGGGGGACCCCCAGGTGGCCGGTGGTACCCACCAGCCCAGCACTACCTCCAGTCTCCAGCCCACCCTAGGCCTACTTCCTGGCCATGTTTCTCCTTTAGAATGACTTTAGATGTTCCATTCATTGGATAGCAAATCCAAGCATTTAATATCAGAAACAAGGAGAGAAAGAAAGAACAAGAACATGTGATGCTGTAGCCCAGAAGAGATGGCACATTCACCTCTCGGCCATGATGCCACAAACATGGTTACAGGGAAGGTGGGAAAGGCCTCCCCCCACCCCAAATCCAGGAGGCACAAAGATAAGCTCGTCATCAAAACGTGCCCACTTAGCACAAGTTGTTTTAGTCTCCTCTGTTCCCTCTGGGAGAGGTGGGGGCTCATGGGGTGGGCTGGCCCAGCCAGCAGGGACCATCCCCGCCAAGGTCGGGTCCCAGGGCAGCAGGCCCAAAGCCCGAGGCCTCCAGCAGCTCAGGGTCCCCTCCCCACAATGTCCCCTGGTCACACATGACTCTCTAGACCCTGGTTATCCTACAAAGCAGAGGTCCTATCATCTCACACTTACCCCCGCTGACTTCCTAGGGCTTGAGCTCATCGAAAAGAACCAACTAGGGTGGGGAAATTAAAGGGTCCATTGGGATTCCCTTTGTCAGCAAAGGGCAGAGAGCAGCAGAGAAATGAGGATGCTCAGATTAAACAGAATAGACCTGAGACCTGCCGGTCCCCCGAGGCCTGAAAATGAGACCAAGGATTTTAAATGGGTATTGCAAGAACGCCACTTGCACCTGGACTGCAGACTGGAGTTTCCGGGTCAGCGCTGGTCCCTCGCCAAGCCCACCCCCATGGCCCCAGTCACACCCACTGGTGAGGGCCAGCCCCCCTCCTGTGCAGCTGAGACCTCGCCCTTCTTGGCCTTCTGTGCACGTGCGATCGCACACTAGTTGCCTGCAGATGGCCCCTTGTGGGGCAGGGGCTCGGCTGAGCCAGGGCTCCTCACTTTGACAAACTCCTTGAAGTCTGGGGCCTCGTCAGTCTTCTGCTGGATCAAGGCGGCCCCGTTGAGCTGGCAGCTGCAGAAGCGGATGTAGGGCTGCATGTGCGGCAGCTGGGCCGTCAGGATGTCTCCGATCATCTTCACAGGCATCTTCTCCCCAGACATCTTCTTGCGGACCCTCAGAGCTCTGCACAGAAACGCAGCAAGTGAGCACCCCACCTTCGTGCTCTCTGATGGGAACATGGCACACTTCTAGGCGGCACAGAAATGGGATGTGTGTGAGGAGCACAAACCCAGGGCCACTAAACATCTATGTGGGAGACAAGGGACAGAAAAAGAAATGAGTCTAGTGCTGCAGAGAGGTGTCCCTGGGGCATTTTTCTTTTTTCTTTGTTTTTTCTGGCATGATGGTTATTGGCTAGCTCTTAGAAAAAAAGACTAAAAACAAAAAATTTTTTTTCCAAACAAGTCAGTATAAAAGACAGTATTTTCCTGTGGAAATATATAGAAACTTTCTTAAAAAAAAATATTCAGACATGATCCCTGGGTGGATGTCTCGACTGATGCATGGTCCATCCAGGCTGGTCTGACCCCAGCCCTGAATCCATTTCCAAGACCAGTGCTGCCACCCAAGGGGAGCTGTTGTGGCTAAGGGCTGAGGAGGCTCAATTTCAGATCAAATGAAACAGTGAAGATGGCAAACCAACTGCCACAGGAAAATAATACAATTATGTTCATGTAATGAAGTGAAAGTCGCTCAGTCGTGTCTGACTCTTTGCGACCCCATGGACCATACAGTCCATGGAATTCTCCAGGCCAGAATACTGGAGTGGGTAGCCTTTCCCTCTCCAGGGGATCTCCCCAACCCAGGGACTGAGCCCAGGTTTCCCGCATTGCAGACGGATTCTTTAGCAGCTGAGCCACAAGGGAAGCCCAGTGTTCATGAAAGCCAGGTTCAATGATGGTCTGAACTATCTGTGCTTCACTGCTTCACTCCTGTGGCTAACTTGAAGTTGACTGGATTGAGAGTTCTGAGGAGAGACGGCTATTGATATGCTAATGGAGCAATGAACCTGGAAGTCGAGAAGGGACCAGAGGGACTGGAAGCTGTTTGTTCAGGAGTTCACTGTAGTCTGAGTGCTCAGGACCATGGGAGCCAGGACGGTGCATCTCACCCTCCTAACTTGTATGGCAACTCCTAACCAACAACAGTAAGAAGGGCACGGTCCTGAGCTTCTACACAACAAGGACAGCAATATACCCGGAGGCGAGGCCACAACACGGGAGGCCATGGGCAAGTTCTGCTTACCCTAGTGACTATGGATGATCAATGGATGGATGGACAGAACAGAATGGTGTAATACATGATTTCAACATAAGCATGGGAGGATGTTACTGTGAATTCCTCTGGTTGCCTTCATGGTTGTGAGTAGGGCTATGTGATTCCCAAAAGGTGCTGCAGTCTTAGTATCAAAAACTTCAGATCACTTTCTTTCTCCCACATCTTTGGTTAAAGAAGAAAATTTAAAAACCTTTGGACTGGGCAAACAAGCTAAGGAAAGAAACTTTAGGGACAGTGCCTTATATGGTCTAAACAATGAGCGGTTCCCCCGTTAAGCAGACGCCATTGTGGGAAGAGGTGCTGGCCACTGCTGGTTGGCTGGGGCATGAGGAGTGGTAGCTTGGTATCCCCAGGATGGCCAGGTGGCGACTGCCCATTGGGTGGCTGGTGTGGAGTATCTCCCAACATGTAGAAATTGGCTCAAGGGCGACATCGCCACCAATTCTGGGGGGCGAGCGTGGTGAGTAACCAGGTTATTAATACAAACTTGGGAAGATGGAAACAGGAAGAAATTCCATCATTCCATGATTTCCCAATGAGGAGTAACACACAGTCTTTCTGCAAGGGAATAAAAGTGTTTTTACCTGCCTCCCTCTTTTTTCTTTTTTTCTAAATGATGAGGAGACAAGAAAAAGGAAAAAGATGACACGCAGATCATCACTGTGTTGAGGAAGTTAAGCCGGGTCCCAGGTTCTGGAGGCCCACACTTATAGACTTGAGTTGATCTTGCGGAGGGGGGCAGACCTGAAATCAGGCCCCTGCAATGGACCAGGCACCTGTTAGCTTCGGGCCTCCTTCTGGGATGTTCTACTGCACAGGACTGGGCTTGAGTGGGTTGGAACAGGGGCTGTCACCAGGCTCAGGGACCGCATGAGTGCTGCAGCCACAGCGCTGCCCCCTGGGGAGCTGATCTGTAATCTCACAGAAAGCTCAGTACATGCAAGGTCGTGAACTGTGACAGAAATCAAATCAGTCAGTGAACGCATTGGAATGCTCACTGTTTGCTGAGCAAATGAGTAACCCTCTGAAGTTTGCAGATCAAGGGAAAGGGCAAGAGAGTTGGCTTTCATGAATATGTCCCAGGCGTCAAACACTTCTTTTTTTTTTTTTTAAACATATAATATGACTTATTGGGTTGACCAAAAATTTTGTTCAGGTTTCTCCATAAGATGGTATGAAAAATCCGTTATGAATCTTTCGGCCAACCCAACAGTATCCCTCTTGACTGTTGGGGAAACTGAGGCACATGGAAATCGAGTGACTTGACCAGAGTCACACAGCTCACGGGTGACAGAAAACCCTGGAACTCGGGGTGGGGGCGGGATCTAACTCCAGAGTATAAGCACCAAGAGCAGCCCCACCTCCACTCAAGCTGCGCTGGGCTCCCGGCCCCCCTCACCCCAGATGCAGCTCCTGCCATCCCGCCAAGAGGGCCTTCCCCAGCCTCTCTGCTCGGCCCTCCCTGCCGGCCTTCCTCTCCCCTCCTCCAAGGCACTCCCACCTCCCCCCTCACCCTATCCACGCACATCCAAAGTTCTTCCTTCCTTCCTTCTCCCCATCCTGTCTTTATCTACCAAGGTATCTTTTTTTTGGCGTAAACCTTGGAGAAGGAAATGGCAACCTGCTCCAGTATTCTTGCCTGGAGAATCCCATGGATGGAGGAGCTCGGTGGGCTACAGTCCACGGGTCGCAGAGTCGGACACGACTGAGCGACTCCACTTTCACTTTCACTTGGAGTATAGTATACCTTGGGCTTCCCTGCTGACTCAGACGGTAAAGCGTCTGCCTGCTATGCGGGAGACCTGGGTTCAATCCCTGGGTCAGGAAGATCCCCTAGAGAAGGAAATGGCAACCCACTCCACTATTGTTGCCTGGAAAATCCCATGGACGGATGAGCCTGGTAGTCTACAGTCCATGGGGTTGCAAAGCGTCGGACACAGCTGAGTGACTTCTCTTTCTTTGGAGTATAGTTGCTTTACAATGCCGTGTTAATTTCTGCTGTACAGCGACGTGAATCAGCTGTAAGTATACATACACCCCTTCCCTCTTGAGCCTCCATCCCCACCACCATCCCTCTAGGTCATCATGGAGCACGGAGCTGAACTCCCTGAGCTATATAGCAGGTTCCCACTAGCTGTCTGTTCAAGGTATGTTTTCTACTTCTAATTCATTTTTCTTTGTTTTTCTGCCTTAAAGAAAACTGTGTCTTCTTCTTAAATTATTCTTGTTATCTTCTTCTTATTACACTTAAGTTGAAAATTGAATACTTAATATTTAAGAGAAACTTTTTTTGGAGAAGCTCCTTCATTTATTTTTATTTCTTCAAGCAAGGAAACAGGAAAAGATCCCGATAAAAACAGTTGCCAGCACTTGGTTCCACACACCCTGTCTCACTTTTGCATCTTTTCTCTTATCTTTTCTAATAGTCACTCCTAAGGGTCTAGATCTGGGCTTCCCTGGTGGCTCAGAGGTTAAAGCGTCTGCCCCTAATGCGGGAGACCCAGGTTTGATCCCTGGGTCGGGAAGGTCCCCTGGAGAAGGAAATGGTAACCCACTCCAGTATTCTTGACTGAAAATGTTCTAGATTCTTCTGTCCTACTCTGCTTTTGAAGGCAAATTTCTTAGCTCTCTGCTCACAGGTAAGAGAGCCCAGAAGCAGCATTAGTAAGATGTCTGAGTGCTCCAGGTAGCTCCCTTTTATGTTCATTAGGTTTGTTTCTTATTTATCTGCTTAATAAACCCCATGTCCCCTTTTAAGGACAAGTTGTCACTGGCCCTTGGATCAGGAGTGGCGCATAAGTGACTGTTCACTGCAGCCCTCCAGGGAATGAAAGTGAAAGTGTTAGTTGCTCAGTCACGTCCAACTCTTTTCAATCCCATGGACTGTAGGCCACCAGCCTCCTCTGTCCATGGAATTCTCCAGGCAAGAATACTGTAGTGGGTATCCATCCCCTCCTGGTGGCTCAGATGGTAAGGAATCTGCCTGCAATGCAGGAAACCCGGGTTCAATCCCTGGATCGGGAAGATCCCCTGAAGAAGGAAATGGCAACCCACTCCAGTACTCTGGCCTGGAGAATACCCATGGACAGAGGAGCCTGGTGGGCTATAGCCCATGGGGGTCACAAAGAGTCGGGACATGACTGAGCAACTTCACTTTCTCCAGGGGATCTTCCCAACCCAGGGATCGAAACTGGGTCTACTGCATAGAAGGTAGGTTCTTTACTATCTGAGCCACTGCCTTAAATTCTCTTCATCCTCAAATGCCTCCCTCTTCCATCTTGCTAGAAGCCCTAAATCTTCCCATTGCTGGGATTAGTCCTTTGCACAAAGAAGTTAAGTCTAAGCAGCGAAGTTGTATAGTCTACAATATGGGCGCTCATCATACAATTCTTTCCATTTTTCCTGGTATGTTTGAAAATTTCTCATAATAAGATGCTGAAAAGGGAAAAAAGAAGAGAAAGAAAGAAATCAGGTCCCCAGAAAGCTCTTGCTAAATACAAGTATTAATATTTTATCTGGAAGATGAAAAGCTTAGCCAAACTAACCAATCAGGTCATCAGAGATGCTAGAAGGTGGTGCCCAGTGGGGCCATGGTTGGCAGGGTACCAGCTGTACACCTGACCTACTTGCCCTGGAATAACCCTGCATGCTAGACCAGGCAGGTACTCTGACTGCAGTCCTACAGCTTCTGAAACAAAGGGGTTGGGGAGTTATCTGCCTGAGATAGCTGCCCAAAATGAGCTAGAAGGCACTGGAGCCCAGATGAAAAATTGAGATGCCCCCTCCTGGTTTCACCTGCTTTCCATCGAGGGCAGAACTGGGTGGAGCCCCTAGTAAGGCCGAGTGTCATCCACAGAGCAGCCCGGGGCCCTGATCACCTTCTGTGTGACCTTAGACAAGTCACTCAACCTCTCTGAACCTTGTTTCCACAGCAGCAAGAGTGCTCTCGATTCCTACCTCTGGGGCTGTGGAGCACATCGGCGCTGATAGGAGGGAGCACATGGGCCTGGCCTTGACAGAGCCCAAGAAAGGGGTTTCCAGTTCCCTGTTTGGAGCAGGAGGGAGGGTTAAAGTGCGAAGACAACAGAAAAGCAAGGGGAACACTGAGGTGGGGGTGAGGGGCTCTCCGGAACATCAGACATGTCTCCCCTCTCCCCACCCTCTCACACACCCACCCAAGGAAAGCGGTGTTAACGTGTAGGTGTGTTTTCAACAGAAGGTCTTTGTGTGTGTTTCAAAAGAACTCGTCTCCAGCCCTTTAGGTTTAGTACTTGTAGCTTCAGGGATTAATGAGCCCACCTGCCCCCAAGTGACAAGGCAGCCCAATTCCGAAGGCAAGAGTGGGTACTCAGCTCATCCCAAGGCCCAAGCCCAGCACTTACTATGGACCAGGCACTTGGTGTCTCAATGCTCCTTAATGAGACCCCTACATGGTAGTTACTACCTCACTTTACAGATGAGGACACTGCGGCTCAGGGAGCATAGGTGACAATCAGAGCAGGTAGGCAGTGGCAGGGGTGAGAGCCCAAGAATCCGACTCGGATCTATGCTAGAAGACTCTGCAGCATCTTTCTCAAGGGAGATTAATGGAAATACCTCCTCTAAACCATCCTCATTCTGTCATCTTTGATTATGTCTCTTCTAGAACGTACAGAGAGGATATTATGCTTTTGCTTCACATCTACCTCGTTGCACCACTCTGTCCATCCCTTCATCCACCCCCAAACACACTCACAGTGGAGGCCTGAAATCACTTTAGCAAATCCCAGGGACTACACCCAGGAAAGAGCTGTTTCCCGTTTACACAAACCTGGAGAACCAGTTCCCAGGGCCTGTGTGCTGCCTCTGGGATCCCAGGAACACCATGGACCTAATCTGTGTTCTAGCAAGTGTTATACGGAGGTCTGGCAGACACAGATTTGGAGGGTTTTTTTTTTGTTTTTTTTTTTAGGGATTGGATGATACAATCCAATCCCTTCCTTTTACAGGTGGGGAAACTGAGGAAGGGCGGTGAGTTGGGCTCCAAGCCCAGGTCTCTAGTCTCCTGGCCCAGTGTTTCTCCCTGGCCCCACAGCTGCGACTGGGAACTGAAATATGAATAAAATACCCACTGCTTCAGGCCAGCATCTCAGAGGGACATCCTGAGAACAGCCGTGGACCGTGGCCATGGACGGTCGCACTGATTCCCATCTTCAGGAGGCAAGAAAGTCCCAAGAGACCAACGTGTCCCCCTGTGGATCCTGCGTCTGAGGGAAGGCATGAGGGCTGCCCCCCACCCTGGGTGGGGCCGGTCAGGGATCAGGACCCAGGATCAGCCCTTCTCTGTTCATTCTAGAACCACGGTAAAAGCAGGAACTGGAGACCCGAGCAATCCACCCTCCCCAGGGAGAAACTGGGACTGTGATTCCAGAAGGCATCAAGGCAAGAAAGAGTGATGGTGCCTGTGAGCGGAAATGAGGAAGAGAGGTAGGAAGACACGCAGGGGAGCATGCACGGAGAGGACACACGCGTGAAGCCACGCGGGGGTGCTAGTGTGTGAGCGCGAAGCCAGGCCGGGGGTTAGAGAGGAGAGGCTTACTTCAGTAGTTTGATATTACACATAATCAGCTCCTTCCAGTTAACAAAAATCATAGCACCCTCTTTTTCTGTCAGCAGCTCAGACTCCATCAGGGGTTTCTGAAAGATCTACAGATGCAGAAAACGAAGCAGTTCAGAAAGCAAACAGTTAGCTTGAAATTCAAACACACGCAACGCACCGATCTGTTCGGAGCAACGGGAAGGCCCGAGGCGTCTGCAGCCCTGCTCGGAGGCTCAGAAGCCGACGAGTTTCTGAAGCAGGTGGTCCTCCCTCTGCTTGGGGGGAGGGGTGCACGGGAGCAGGGTTCCCCATCGGGTCCACGCGTGGGCTTACAAGGAGGCCCTCTACACTCTGGAGGATGGGCCTGAACTCAGCCAGCACTCACCAGGGGGTCTGGATACAGGCACTCCTGCTCTCACCAGTTGGCCATGGCCAGACGTAGGGGCTGAGAGACGCCCTGGGGTCGGCGGGGGGCGGCTCCCGCATTCCTGGCCCAGCGTCAATGGCCCAGACAAGCCTGGGGAGCTCCCGGGGAGCAGGGTCTCCACCCAGCAGCCTCGTGGATGGGATGGACCCCACGGCCCTGCCCACAGTGGGGCTGGACCTTGGGCAGAGCCAAGGGGTGCAGGCCTAGCCCCGAGGGGGCACAGCTCCTCTCCTGGGCTCCAGGAAATACAGATTCCTGCCCGAGCCCCGAAAGGGTGGGCCACTCGCAGTACATCACCGATCTCAGCTGAGCCCCCCATGGCGAGCCCACTGCCTAGAGAGAGGTGGTTGCTACCCCTTGAGGCAAGGCCACTCACTGGAAGATTCCTTAGGGACCTAGTTTATTACAGACCTTAGTTTATTTCAGTCTGTCTTTGAAATAAACTTGTTGGGCTGAGGCTGATGCCCGGGAGTCCCTACCCTTCACAGGTCCTCAAGCTGATGTTGAACCGGGCCTCCACAAGGCCATGCACAACGTACCACATTTAAGGGCATGACACTCACATCCTCAACATGCGAGACTCTTAGTGACAGTCCTGTGTCTTGAGAAAGGGGTGCTTTTTCAACCCAGTGCTTCCTAAGCATTCATGATGGCCTTGGGGGCCATCAAGCCACTCTTCGTCCGGGACTGCTCAACACTGGGGCAGGAGCCTTGTCTTCCCAGGTCAGTTAGGAGGAGATGATCAGAGGAGATGGTTTCATGACTGGTGGGGGTGGGGGTGGGTTCCCACACTCTCACAGTACTTCGCAGGCTACAGGGGGACCCAGACACCCAGCTCAGCAAGCACCTGACCCCTAACACACCAATGTCCCACATGTCTGGACCAAAAGCTTCCCAACAAGCAGGGGGTTCCCAACTCTGCATCTTCACACCCGCCTGGACCAGGCGGCCAAGGCCCGTCAAGAGCTTCCTGGGAGGAAAGCCAAAATGAGGCATCGTCCCGGACAGGGGTCGGGGGTGTGTGCACGGGGCCGCGGGGAGGAAACATCTTCATTCCCTTTAACGTTTCTCGGGAGTGATGGGCGGCATGAGGAATAACGCAAGCCATCAGCCCCGCTGGCCACCGTTTTGAAACGCTACCGCCAAGGGCCGGGAGGTGGCGCTCCGTGGCGTCGGGTAGTTGGTGGCCCCGACGCCCACCTCGACGCAGTGCGTCCCGCCCCAGGCCCCCCTCTCGGGCTTGTCCATCCCTGGCTCGAGGGACCTCTGCCCTCTCTACGGGACAGGACTCCCAGCTGGCCATGGATGAGGAACCCTCTCTCTCAGGAGAGCATCTCCTACGTGACGTCCCGTCCAGAGGCTCCCACACACCTGAGAGCTTCTCACCCTGGGAAGCAGAACCCCGCCTCCTTGACAGGGACCCCGGCCCCCGCCCGGCACCCCCAGCCGCCCTCACCTCTGTGACCAGCTGCAGGTCATTCACGTAGTTCTCCTCCGTGACGATGAGCTCGTGGATGTACCCCTGTCGCTTTCTCTCAGTTGGGGTCAGCATATCCAAGAGGTGTAAGTCTGAACACCCTGCAAAACACAACCGCGGCAACCGTTTAGTCCAGGCCTGGGGAGCTTCACAGGGAAGGTTCCCCAGGGCCCTGCAGTCTTGCGCCAGTGGGACCGTCGTTGTCCCCTAAACAGATTGGTCCAAGTCCTACCCCAGCACTTTGTGAAAGTGAGCTTATTTGGAAATAGGGCCTCCAGATGCTATCAAATTAAGATGGAGTCACACTCGGGACTCCACAGGGCAGGCCAGTGGTTAAGACTCTGTACTTCCATTGCTGGGGGCCCAAGTTCAGTCCCTGCCTCGGGAACTAAGATCAGTGCATGCCATGTGACGGGACCAAAAAATAATTAACATTAAAAAAAAAGGATGAAGTCATATTCAGCTGGGGCAGGACCTAAGTCAATATGACTGTTGTTCTCATGCGCACAGAGACAGACAAGGAGCACCACTTGACAACAGAGGCAGAGACTAGAGTGATGCGTCTACAAGCCAAGGGACGCCAGGGACTGCTGGCAGCACCAGAAGCTCAGGGAAAGGCATGAAGCAAACTCTCCTCTGAAGCCGTCAAAGGAACATGGCCCTGCCCAAGCCTTGATTTTGGACGTCTCACCTCTAGAACTAGCAGAAAATTAATTTCTGTTGTTTTAAGCCCGCCCAGTTTGTGGGCATCTCTTTGCCTTTTCATACTGTTCATGAGGTTGGAAAAGACCCTGATGCTGGGGAAGATTGAAGGCAGGAGGGGAAGGGGGCAACAGAGGATGAGATGGTTGGATGGCATCTCTACGGACATGAGTTTGAGCAAACTCTGGGAGACAGTGAAGAACAGGGAAGCCTGGCTGTGCTGCAGTCCATGGGGTCGCAGGACACGACTGAGCGAGTGAAGGATAAGTTTGTGGTCATCTGTTACAGCAGCCGCAGGAGACCAACACAGACGGTGCACGCCTGCTTCAGCAGAACCGCTGAGAGTGTTGAGAGTGCGAAGCCGTAGTGATAGCTGGCTGACGTTCCCCGAGGGCTCACACCATGCCAGGTGCTGTCCCAGGAGCTGGATCCTGACAGCTGTGTTTAATGCTCCCTTAGATCCTACAAATATCTCCATTTTACAGATGGGGAAACTGAGGCTTCGAGAGGTTGCCTCACCCAAACTCTGTCAGCAGGGTGATGATGGTGAAGCCCAGACGGGACCCTGACACTGTGATCAGAGCCTGGGCTCCTACCTCAGATCACTGCTGCTGGGTCCCAGCTACATCGGTGGGGCAGGCAGATG